>MU757013.1:4719-43658 GCA_026770625.1 Nicotiana glauca
ATTGCAACGTCATGAAAATATATCTCAAAACCACGTCACTTCAATGTACCCGTGGTAATTGACATATTTTGACACCGTTGAGATTTGGATTTGGGTCACATAAATGTGCACCCGAGTTTAAGAAAGTGAAATTATTAATACGCGCCTAAAGAGACTAACGCGTTATTATTTTGGGGAGGGCCGTGAAATTCGCTAAATGGCACATTCCGAAATCTAAGTATTTTAATATATACACTTATGAGGGCCGCGGAACTTATGCGTTTTATTTGGCGAGGCTCGTCTCATTTTATTTGTTGATTAAAGGTCAAATCTAAAGCAATCTATAATTTTCTACTTAATTTATCTCTAACAACGAAATGAAAGTCCTAATTAATTTATCATCGGCCTAATACAAGCCAGTCAATAGTTTTAAAACATGCTACTGGGTTCAAAATAAACCCGAGCGGAAAAACAAAGAGGAGCCGTATGGGCGAGTTTGAGGGATCGAATCCCATCGGCTGCATAATGCAACACCCCCTAAGAGCCCATTTCATACCATAGGATGCCAAATTATTCATCTACATATTAATTAATGATTCTTACATATTATAAAAGACGACAATCAGATTGAAAATCAGTATTCAAATTTTAACAATTGTAGTAACTAATTGATTACCGTATTTTACTTAGCACATGGGCATGAATAGATTAATGATCCCAAACATGAGAAATAGCTATTTCAAACTAAGTTGAATTGATATTAATGACCCCAAACTCAAACTAACTACTTTAGACTAACCTGAACTAATATCGTTCACTCAAACGACTTGTGATTCCAAAATTGCAATACAAGAGGTATTGCTGAAACTGTTTATTACTTAACATGATAGGAGCCTGCGCACTGATCATTGGTTCAGTTTTCAATTATAAAATACAACAATCACATAGATTCGAATTATAAAATTATTTCCTCCCTTTATATTCCAAATTGTGAAGGTTGTTAATTTATTCATGTTGAAGGTTGGATTGTGAAGATCCCCATTCTCCCTCACCCTGCGTGCATTGACTAGATTTCTCCTCTGAAAAGGAACCGGTGTCATTGCATGGTTCCCCACTGATAGGTCCGCTAGGGGCCTTATGTCCATTGTGCACTTGTAAAGTGCTATTGGACAAAGAGAATCTACTTCTGCTCTTGCATCTCTGTGAATAGAAAGATTTTTATTTCATCGAGGTTTGAATCCTCGACTAGGTTTTGGGAAATTAAGTTTTTTGGGGTCTATCTCTTCCTCCATAGCGTGTTCCATTTGATTTGGATTTTGGTTCTGTGAGGGTTGTGAGATTTGCATGTTCTATGGAGTGTGTGCATTTGAGGTTTGAGGATGGTCCGCATCTGCATTCCAAGGAGTAAATATTGGATTGATGTTTAATATAATATCCGGAGTGAAAAATGGAAGATCCACTATTGGAGGTGAAATCTGGATTGGAACAAAGTGTGGTGGAAGATACCATCCCCCCTCATGGTGTGAGTGAGATTGGCAGTCAGGTTCGGAGCAATTGGTGTAGGGACATTATTTATCCACACTTGATTGGTGTCTAATGGAAGTTCTACACATAGACGAGCATATCTTTCACGGAGTAGTGCTGGTGTACAAGCATCTATTTTCAATAGTCTACCTATTATACTGCCTACTTTTTGAAGGATTTTCCCATCGTAGAATTCATACCAAATAAATACAAACATTTGCCATTCATATAAACATTTTATCACTATAAATATGTGTCTTTCGTATACAAATTTTCACTTAATCATAATTAAGTGATATGGGTGTCACTTTAATTCTTAATTGCTTACATTAAATTACTTAGTTTAGTTTAAACACCAAGAAGTATTTACCATTATCAATTACCTCGCATCACACTATCAGATTTATTTGCATAAACTCCAATTTAGCTTGCCAAGAGTTTCAATCGTGGTAAGCTTCAACGAGGTTTTATTCAAAATTTGCTTTTAAAGGTCTCTTTTTATTAAGCTCATTTAGGTGAATCCGGGAGTCTCACTTGTCTGGATTTAATTATTTAAATTACGTTACTAATCGCTCATTATTTTTCCCTTCAATTTACTCGTTAGGCCTGCTCATCAATTTAGCTCATATGATGGTTTTTACTGGTCAAACAGTTAAGAAGGCAAAATAAGTTTTTCAAATTTATAATCTAAATATTTATGTAATTATAAATTAATAATAATAATTTAAAATTAAATTATTTCTCAATATAAAAATTATACTCTCATCGTTTCAATTTATCTAAACATGTTTGCTTTTTAGTTCGTGCCAAAAACAATGACTCATTTTCCAATTTGAAAATAATTTAACTTTATGCATTAATTTATAGCTACATAAAATATATGATGTTCATTTTACTTCATAAATTCATAATCTTCTCTTTTTTCTTAAATTCCAAGTCACTTCTTAAACTCCATGTTGCTTGACCAAAAGATATTGAAACCATTTTGATTAAATCAATTAATGGAGAAGAAGAGGTAAATCTCAGCCAAGTATAATAAAATCTAGATTAAATGATACAAAGGAAAAAGACAAGATGAATGATGCTTCTTAATATGTCGGAACCAAATGATTACTCATAAATGTGAGAACTTCAAATGTAGAGGAATATAGCAATGAATATAATTGACCAAGATAAAGGATGACGCATGGATTTTTAGATTTGTGATAAGCAAAGTTGTTTATTTTTTTGTATTCACTTTTCGATCCGCCTTTTACAAAGTCTTCCCCTTTTATTTATAAGGGACAATCCCCTCTTGAACCCTAAAAAGATATAGCATAAAGAATATTCGAAAATCATATTCCTATTGTCTCCTACTACCCCTACACTACTGCAGATGTTGTGCGTTCGCTAATCTGCAGTCGGTCGTCACCCTTTACCACGACCAAAGGACGCTACGTCGTAAGGGCCTCGTCCCTCACCGTACTCAGTAGTGGTCGTGTTCCTCCAAATTTGGACATATACAGTTAGTTCCTCCGCTTGTCGAGGTTGCAGCTCGGTGCATCCTTGATAAGCGGACATCACCCACACCTGTGAAGAAATTTGGCTTACGAATCGTAACGGTTTGGCCAACAACGGAAGGGTAGTGTGCTTCACGATATCTTGAGTGGTGTGTTTTATTGGGAAATGACTGTCACACCTCCTTTTGGCGCTACCGCACCCCGCGAAGGGCGTGGTAAAGGGAGTTTTTCCAATTAAAGGACAATCGAAACGGGATTCGTTTATTAAGAGATTCAGAGTCGCCACTTGGGAGATTTATGGTGTCCCAAGTCACCGGTTGAATCTCGAATCGAGGAAAGGTTTGACTCTATTTAATAGTCCACAAACCAGAAATCCGGATAAGAAATTCTGTTAACCCGGGAGAAGGTATTAGGCATTCCCGAGTTCCGTGGTTTTAGCACGGTCGCTCAACTGTCATATTTGGCTTAATTATCTGATTTTATAACATGCTTTTACTTATATGCAAATTTTAACTTTCAACCGCTTTTGATTATTATTATTTTATAATAATTGCAACGTCATGAAAATACATCTCAAAACCACATCACATCAATGTACCCGTAGTTATTGACATAATTTGACTCCGTTGAGATTTGGATTTGGGTCACATAAATGTGCAACCGAGTTAAAGAAAGTGAAATTATTAATACGCGCCTAAAGAGACTAACGCGTTATTATTTTGGGGAGGACCGTGAAATTCGCTAAATGGCACATCCCGAAATCTAAGTATTTTAATATATACACTTATGAGGGCCCCGCAACTTGTGCATTTTATTTGGCGAGGCTCGTCTTATTTTATTTATTGATTAAAGGTCAAATCTAAAGCAATCTATAATTTTCTACTTAATTTATCTCTAACAACGAAATGAAAGTCCTAATTAATTTGTCATCGGCCTAATACAAGCCAGTCAATAGTTTTAAAACATGCTACTGGGTTCAAAATAAACCCGAGCGGAAAAACAAAGAGGAGCCGTATAGGCGAGTTTGAGGGATCGAATCCCATCGGCTGCATAATGCAACACCCCCTAAGAGCCCATTTCATACCATAGCATGCTAAATTATTCATCTACATATTAATTAATGATTCTTACATATTATAAAAGACGACAATCAGATTGAAAATCAGTATTCGAATTTTAACAATGGTAGTAACTAATTGATTACCGTATTTTACTTAGCACATGGGCATGAATAGATTAATGATCCCAAACTTGAGAAATAGCTATTTCAGACTAACTTGAATTGATATTAATGACCCTAAACTCAAACTAACTACTTTAGACTAACCTGAACTAATATCGTTCACTCAAACGACTTGTGATTCCAAAATTGCAATACAAGAGGTATTGCTGAAACTATTTATTACTTAACATGATAGGAGCCTGCGCACTGATCATTGGTTTAGTTTTCAATTATAAAATACAACAATCACATAGATTCGAATTATAATACCCTAGTAACACAAACTAACCAAAACAAAACTACTAACTACTTGATTCACCTGCTGCTCATAGGCAGACCTAAAATCTGTTCATAATCCATAAGTAAAAATCTCAAAAAAAAAAGAATAGTCCTATTATAGTCCCCAACATAAATCAAACAGTTCACACAGTTGTTCGAGTTACCATTAAACATAAATGGCTAATCTAAATATTAAAACCTAGCAATGGTTCTAGGTGCACTCTGATGGCCAAACAACAACTTCTCTTCATTTCATATTCAACAGGTGAAATTACATCAACATAGTCGGAGAGTGTGTACCTGGAAGTGGAAATAGAAGAAGAAGAAAAGGAGCAGTCAGCAACAACAGATAGCAGGCAACAGATCACAGCAATTCAGACAGTTTCAAATCCAGATTTCAAACAACAGTAGACCTAGGAACAACTACCAACAGATTTGACATCTACTGAAGCAGGAGACCAACCAAACTAGCTTAAAAGGATTAACTTAAACTTGAAAACACCCAGCAAACACTTGGAGTTGTCAACAGAACAACCAACCAAACCCAAAACGAACTCAAACTAGTCCCAAAACTAATCTTGAAATCCCTTCAGACACAACTCTGGACTTCAATCACCACATATTGAGCTAAGTGATTTGCATTAAGCACTATAATCTGGAGATGTCCTCAAAAACTCTGTCTTAGTGTTTGTGTTTTTCTAAAGCTCTCTTAAACTCTCAAGCTGCCCTCCTCTCTCTGATTTTCAACCTATTAATAGGAATCCAACTAGTGCTATATCCATTACCAATCCACCATCAGTTTATCCCCCCTTTTCGTTAATCCACCATTACCTTAGTGCCTTTTAACTTAATAATTGGTGCATATTTTAGCCCTTAGAATCAGCACTAGTGCAGTATCCACTTAGGAATGCCTCCACTTAGTTGTCTTTTAACTTATTCAATCCCTTTAAACTCCCCATTATGTCTTGTTCCCCACTTTCTTTAAATAAATCTTTAATCTAATAGTACCTAAGTACCCTACTGGTTAGACCACTAAAAATGACCATTTCAATCTCAAAATACCCTCCTAAAGTCCCTGAACTACTACCTTACCCCTGGTACTGCTTTAATCTGTCCAAAAACTATCAGCTATAACCAATTCAAATTTAATCAACTTAACTAATTAATCTCATTACTGACTCTTAATCAACACAAGCAACATAATTGAATTCACACTAAAAACACCAGCTATAACCAATCCTTAACACAATCAATCAACAGAATCAATTCTACTGAAATAGATGAACTTAAACCAACTAGACGAATCATATACTTAATTGAATTGGCAAACAAAAGAAAAAACAACCAGAAAAACTTTAAGGGGATTGACAGATTCAAATGACTAATCAATTCAGTTCAATCTGATGAACTGAATATGCCTACAGGCTCAGTCCTAAGTTCAAACATATTACCAGGCTCATTTTTAACACAACATTAGAACAGAAAAGAAGCAGGCTGGGAAACCTACTGGAATGAACAAAAAATAGACTATTATCATGTTTGTCTAACTTTCAAGCATAACAGACTAATCGACGATACTTATTCAATCGATTACACAAATTATAACACATAATCAATGAGCAGAAAACTTGGACCAAAAAATAAAAAATCAGATAATGGAGGAGAAGATGTTTCACAAAAATTGAAAAGAAAACTAGTACAAAAACATAAACAAATAACAATAAACCAAAAATAGAACAAACCAAAGAGAGGAAAAATACCTCAAGAAGTCAGAAACCAGATGACCCAGGTTCGAACTCAGACTCGAACATTTTGAGGTCGAACGGACCTTAATCGAGTGTTCTCAACTAAGAACACTTTGACTAAGGTTGATTAGACCCCAAATCTTCCTTTAATTTGGACAGAATCCATGGTTCGGAATTTCTAGGGTTCTTACGTTCAACTTGGGGTTCGAACGTTTCTAGCTAGATTCGAACCAAACCAAGAGTGGTTTGGTAACGAGGGAGGTTAGGGGAATGTCTGGTGTAAGTTTGGGGCCGGTTGGGGTAGGTTCATGTTTGGCTCGAATCTTCAAACGAAGATTCGAGAAGTTCCAGGAAAATTCGAACCAAACGGGTGGTGGAATTGGATTGGGGGTGGTTAGAAGGTTCAGGGGTGTTAATTTTATGGTCACCGGCCTAGATCTCTCACTTGAGAGGAACGACGCCATTTAGACGTCTCTGAGACCGGTTTGGTCTCTGAAGGAATGGGTCGGGCTTGGATACGAGTTGAGGCGAACGATTTTGATCGTTCGATCAGCTAGGTTTAATGGCTTGGATTTGAGATACCTGGAACGACATCGTTTGGTTGATGTTAAGGCTGAATCGGACTGTTTGATCAAGTGAGATCAACGGTTCAGATTCTCCATGCCCAAACGACGTCGTTTGGATGTCTGATGGGCGACAGATTGGGGCTGGGTTGGAGAGGTGTTTAAATTGGGCTTGTAAGGGGGTTTGTTTTGGTTTGGGCTGTGGAAATTTGGCCTGGTCCGAGTTTCCTCTTCTATTTTTTGCTCTTTTCCCTTTTTTTCTTTAAAAATCCTAAATTAAAACAAAATCCTAGATTAAATCAAAAATTTAACTCAAATACTAATTAACTCCTAATAATAATTATCACACAAAATTAAATACTAATTAAAAATAAAAATCACACAATTTGGTCATTATAGGCTAAAAAATGCAAATCACATTATTTTTTTTGTCGTATTTGTAAAGTGTACTTGATTACTCCTAATCGTAAAATTAAATCCTAGAATGCAAAGGCAACACATTTTTTTGTATTTTCATCAATTTAAACAAATAAACATGCACATACAAACGCCAACAATAAGAGAAAAATAACACAAAATCCGCAAAAATTGCAAGCAAACACAAAACTATTTTATTTTGGATTTTTGGGAGTAATTCTCATATAGGGAAAAAATCACGTTCTCACAATGACGTCACTTCCACATGCGTCATCATTATGCGCCTTTCCGAGATAGAGACCGATGGTTTGTCGCTTTGATTTTGAACCGGCAGCCTTCCGTTTTGATTCTGGTGCTATCCAACCCTATAAATAGGTGAAGGATTTGTTTTTTCAAAAACTCTTGGTCATTTCTTCTTTGGCTATTCCTTCTCATATATTCAGCTCCTGCTATTGCGATTTCTTTGCTTTCTCTCCTTCGTTCACCGTCCTTGAGTTTTTCTATTTTATCAACACATCTTCTGCCATAGATATGCCTAGAATATATCGGTCTCGTGAGGGGATTTCTGACGCCACCCCATTATCCATGGCGCTCCCTTCCGGTGGTGAGGACTTGACGGTGGAGGAAGGGGAGAGTTTTCCCACCATGGACGAGTTATTGCCGAGACACCCTATGTCTCGAAGTGACTTTCTTAAAGAATCTGTTCCTACTCCCACTTCGGTAGTATCTAAAACTGAGCCGGCCCATATAGATGCCCTCCGCACTAAGTACAATATCCCCTCTCATGTCGAGACGGTTCCGGCGGGAAGGGATTTCGTAGAGGTCCATAGACCGGGGTATTGTGCTTTTTATAAATACCCCTTTAGTATTGGTCATTCCTTCCCTCTTCTCCCCTTAGAAGAAGAATTATATCTGTTTTATAAGGTTTTCCCGGTGCAGCTTTCTCCTTACATATACAAAATATTCTTAGTGCTGACAAAATATGCGGAGTTGGCGAGGTGCGAAGTGGAGATTGACCACCTCTTGCACTTTTTTCCCCTAATTTTCACAAGGGTACTATGGTACATTTGAGGCACCATGGAACCAAAGGGCTGGTGGTCGGAACTGAAGACCGGGCGAGCCGTCAGTTTTGGCATAAGTATTTCTTTGTCAGAACTGAACACATTGTGTTGGATCCCGTTGGATTCCCGGAGCAGTGGAATAATAATTGTAGGCGTCGTAACTTGTTTACTCTCTCTTTTTTGTTTTTTGTTGGACTTGATATTTATCTGCGGCTTTCTTTTGCAGCTGTGGGGCATACACCCCATTCCATTACCGGTATAAGGGACTGGGTAGCCCGTTTACTACTTCACACAGTGGAGAATCGAGACTGGCCCGCTTTAGTGAAAATTTTTGGGCCGAAGGTCTCATCTGGTAAGTGTCTTCTTCTGCACCGGTTTTTGACTGTTTTCCATTATCTTATTGATACGACTCTTTGTGATGACAGGTCGTGGAGATTCTAGGCGGAGGGCCCCACTCCCTGCATTTTTCCAGGCAATCTCCTCATCGAGAATGCAATTTACTTTGGAGGAGTCCGTCCGAGAGGGTCGTGCTCAGCCGGTACAGGTGAGAGACTCTGTAGACATGTGAGTTTTGAACCTACCCAAAATTTTACATATAATGCATGTAAATAATTAGTGTTGGCCTAATATCGCTATTTTAACTAATTTTGACTCTTTTACTTTATTTCATCACAATAAATGAAAATCACAAAAATTATTTTAGTTTACGTATCTTTCATAAATTTAAAAAAAATACAAAAATAGTACCTTATTTTTATCTTTATATAATCTTAAAAATACAAAAAAATATATATAATAGTTTCATGTTTTAATATAGTTTAGTTTAATTAATTAGAATTAATTTTTGCTTCATGTAGTATAGTTATCTTATATTAAAGGAATTTAGCTATGGTTTTGAATAATAATTTTTGGAGTCTTGGAACCCAATTTTAAGACCCAACAAGATATGGACCTACCCCAATCTCCGAAACTCAGGCCCAATAAGACCAAACCCATAATCCCTTAACCTAGAAAAACCTTTCTTAAAAACCTAGGGACCTAATACACAATAAAGACGTAGGACTAATCAGCAAAAATACAAAATATAAACCGAGACTCTAAGAACCTAGACTCCTAAAAGATATATCCGCCGCAATACACCCAAACACCACCCCACCGTTTTCTTCTTCTTCTTCAAAGAGAACAGGGGTGAACCAAAAGAGAACTCCTAACGCCCAAAACCAAAATCCTTCACCCCAAACCCGCCGACCACCCCTGAAACCAAAGGACCCCCACCGTTTATCTTCCTAAAAACAAAACAACGTTCCAGATCCTCCCCTGAACGTCATCTTCTACAGACTCACATAACCAACGAAAGGAATCCATCACCTTCTTCTCCAGATGGACCTTCACTAAACAGAAAACTAGCCATCTCTCTCGTCTCAAAGAGGTCTATCTCGTTCACTCGAGGGAGGATTAGGATTTTGGCCGGATTTTGTTCTTTCCGGCGACCTTTTCATTGGGCAAATCGATACTGAGATTTTATGGCCGAAAATCTGATTTTTGGCGGACTCTGTTGTTGCTCTTCGCTGCTAACGCTCTGTTCCGACTCATTTCTGGTCTTTATTTTGTGGAGATTGAGATCCTAAAATTGTTGTGACTTTACTAAAAATCAATGGGCCAAAACTCTTCTCTCCCAAAAACCAGTTGTTTGAAGATTCTAGCAGCAACAGTCTCGCGTTTTCAGGCATCGTTGAAGAGTCAAGGTTGTTTCGTTGAAGTTTCCGGTCGGGTCTGTCCGGGTTTAGCTTCATCGGCTTGAGTTTCTTTGTAAACGGGCAGCAGGTTCTTTGAAAAATTGAAAGTAATTCAGGTCACTCTTTTCTCCTATTCATTGCTTGTTTCAGTCATTGACTGTGTTAATCGATTTTGTATAATTATTTGATGGCATGACATTTTGGTACATTTTATTGAGTTTGGATCTCTGAATCTTATTAGGCCTTTGTTTCATGAGACTATGGTTTAGAATTTGTTGCTATCTTGTTTTGTTTTGAGGACCATTTCTTTTCCACTCCAGTTGTTCTTCTGTTTGATCATGCGATTGGTTTGTTTAATGTTTGATTTTATTATTAAACCTAGAATATGATCTGGTTTGTCAAGTTCTCTATCCTATAAGGCTTGTTTTCCAGCGAGTTTGGTTTCAATTAACGGCTGTTTCTCCATCAATTGCTTTGTTGTCATTGAAACGAATTAGTTTGTACATGTTAATTTAATTTCTTGAATTTACTTTCACATGCTTTGTTGAACCGAAATGGAATTTGTTCAGTAATGGCTTTATGAAATTCAAAGAACATTCGTAGAAAAGCCTTTAGGCGCGTTTAAAATATCATTGTGATTGTGTACATATTCGCGTGACATAATTACGATTCTAAAAACCAATTCAGAGTATGTGTACGCGCAACTTTGATCAAACATTTCTTAATAATAAAATTATTTTTTAATAGGCCGCTAAATTAAATTTAGTTTATATAGTCCGAGGTGTGTCATCCACGATTTATCATTCATGGCCCTCGTATTAATTTCATAACCTAGATATAAAAATGAAAAATGTTCGTAGTTTGCTTTAGGCACGTCTAAAATACCATCGTAGTTGCGTACACGTTCGCGTGACATGATTACGATTTCTAAAAACAAAATTGGAGTTTGCGTTCGCGCAACTTCGGCCAAACTTTCTTAATAATAACAAAGTATTATTAATTGTGGACACGTTCGCGCGGCATGATTTTGACGCGCCAAATAAATGGATACACATACACGTGACCGGTTTTCAAGATAATTTCTTAATTAAAAAAAGCAAATGCACATAGGTTCTAAAAGTAAGTAATTAGACAATTTAATAAGCCAAGTAAGATCAATGCAACCGTACTAAAATTACGGAACCCGAAAATGCCTAACACCTTTTCCCGGGTAAACAAAATTCCTTACCCGGATTTCTGTGTTTGCAGACCATAAATCGAGTCAACTTCCTCGATTCGGAGTTTTAACTGGTGACTTGGGACACCATAAATTATCCCAAGTGGCGACTCTGATCTTAAATAATAATCCCATTTCGATTGTCATTTAAATTAGAAAAAAATCCTTTATACTCCTTTCCGGGGGTAGGAAAAAGGAGATGTGACAGCTCTAGCGACTCTGCTAAGGATAAAAACCCAGAACTTCTGGGTCAGGGTTCATAATCTGAGCTTGTTAATATGATTTTTAGTTGGAAAGGCCGGGTAGACTTTCGTGCTCTCGACACGTTTCCCCCTCTTCGGCTTGAGTTGTCTGCTCGGGTAAGCCAGGCCAAGAACACAACCCCAGGTCTAAACTTAGAATAACATAACCTCATGTCGTATCCCTAGTAGGAACGTTTGTCTGCATCACGTGCATTTGACTTAGGGTACTCAACACAAGGATTGGGTCCGTCTAGGACAGGTGTACCCAAAATAATAGACCATCTTGATGCATCCTATGTGCTAAATGTTGCATTTTTTCAAGGGTAAAATGGTCATTTGGCGGACCAATGATAGTTGAGGGCAAATGAAAAAAGAAAAAAAAGAAAAAAAAGAAAAAAGAGAGGGTGAAGTGTGAAAATAAAGCAAATAGGACCCAATTATGTTTTTTGTCACATATTTCTTAAGGAAAAAAATATGAAAAATTTTAAAAAAAGATTTTACAGTTTTCTATCATTTTTCGAAAAAAAAAAATCAAAAAAAGGGAAAATAAAATCCAAAAGATTTTACATGTTTCATCATTTTTCAAAAAAAGACCAAAAAAAATATTTTCTCTAAATTAGTTATTTTTTTAAATTCTCGCCCGTATCCAATCTGCCCGAATTACGCGAACCTGATTCTCGTCTCTCGGGGCGGGATACGTAGGCAACCCACATAGGGTACAGTCTTCTTAGTGAGTCTTAGGTTCTCGGCTTCGCGGGGTCTTAGACAAATCCTACATTTTTAGCCACTTTTAACCACATAGGTTTTCTTTTTAGAAAAATCGTCACAATCATGCCTTGCATGTGTCCAATAGGAAGGGTTATTGTCTCACAAATTGTTCTAGGTGTTTAACTTTATTTGGTCTTAATTTTCTCATACAGGTGTGAATTTACTTACCGGAGTTTGACAATGACATATACCCCAGAACCATCCAGTCAAGATCGCTCATCCAAGAGTTTCTTAATGAGATTTTTTTATTTTATTTATGTTAGGAGTCTGTTCTTCTTTTTATGTTGTCTTTTACCTTCTAGTTTTGTACATTAATGTCAAGTCTTTTGTTATTGTATTTCGTATTTTGTATTTGAAAAAAAGATGTGTGTAATGACCCGACCGGTCGTTTTGAATACTAGTGCTCCGTTCAGCAGTTGGAGGTCATGAATAGCTTCATTTTGGGTATTATGACTTGTCCGCATGGTCGGAACTTAAATTCAGAAAGATCGGAGTTAAAATTTAAATGAAAATTCTAATTTGAGAAGCTTAAAGTTGAAAGAATGAACTAGGATTGGGTTTTTGAGTAAATGACCTCGGAATCGGGATTTGAAGGTTCCAGCAAGTTCGTATGATGATATCAGACTTGGGCCTATGCCCGGTTCGGGTTTTGGATAACCCGGGAGCGTTTTGGCGCCTATTGTGGAAGTTAGCATCTTAAAATAAATTTCATAAGTTTGGCTTGAAGAGAATTTCAGAGTTATCGAAGTCCGTTTGGGATTCCGAGACTGTGAATAGCTCTGTATAGTGATTCTGGATTTGGGGGCGCGATCGAAAGTGAAATCGGAGGCCCGTAGGTCATTTTGGAGCCATTTGGCTAAAGATAGAAATTTGAAGGTTTTTGAGAAGTTTGACCGGAGGTTGACCTTTTGATATCGAGTTCGGAATCCAATTCCGAAAGTTGGAGTAGGTCCGTAATGTCAAATATGACTTGTGTGCAAAATTTGAGGTCAATCGGACATAATTTGATAGGTTTAAGCATCGAAAGTAGAAGTTGAAAAGTTAAAAAGTTCATAAAGCTTGAATTGAGGTGTAATTCATTATTTTGGCGCTATTTGATGTGATTTGAGGCCTCAAGCGAGTCCGTAATATCTTTTGGGACTGGTTGGTATGATTGGTTGGGGTCCCGGGGGCGTGGGTGAATTCCGGGTGGTTAACGGATCAAAAATGGGATTTTTGGAAATAACTAAGCAGCTGGTACCTGGTATTTCCACTTCTGCGGAGATGGGACCGCAGAAGCGGCCCTATAAAAGCGGAGGAGAAGACGATGAAGCGGACAAACGTGAAGGCAGCCAGGATCGCAAAAGCAACCCTTGATCCGCTGATGCGGAGTCGCAGAAGCAGAAAGGGAGACGCAGAAGTGAGAGATAGGATTTTGGTGGGGACCGCAGATGCGGTCAAGGCTCCGCAGAAGCGGAATCGCATCTGCGGTGGAAAGATCGCAGAAGCAAAATTGGGCTAGGCCAGGGAAGCCGCAGAAGCGGCCTAATTTTACTCAAAAGCGGAGTCGCATAAGCGGTTATAATTCCGCAGAAGCGGAAAGATCTGGAGGCAGACTGTCATTTTAAAATCGAGGATTGGCCATTTCTATATTTTTTCTTCATGGCATTTGGCGATTTTTGGAGAGTTCAAGAGAGGGTCTTCATCAACCATGCTAAGGTAAGTTTTTCCCACCCATTATGAGCTAGATATATCAATTATATACGGATTTAAGCATGGAAATTAGAGTAAAAATTGGGGTTTTGGTTGAAGACCTAGAAAATTATATTCTTGGAATTTAGCCGCGAATTTAAGCATGGAATTAGGAGTAGATCATATATTTGAGTCCGTAAGGTCATGGGTAAACTTTATCCTCGAAAATTTTTGGATTCCGGGCACGTGAGCCCGAGGGCATTTGGTCATTTCACCAAGCGGAGTTGGGAAATTGTATAATTTGAATTGTTAACAAGTATTTGAGTATATTCTCATTAGGTTGTCATTATTTGGCTAGTTTTAGAGCTCTGCGCGTTGGTTCAAGTCTTCGAAGGAATGTAGATTGTCGGTTGCGGATCTTCGGAGCGAGGTGAGTCTCCTTTCTAATCTTGTGAGGGGGAATTTACCCCATAGGTGAAGTAAATAATTATGTGCTCCTATTAGTGGGGGCTATGTACGCACGAGGTGACGAGAGTCCGTGCGTAGCTACTATCATGCAATTGTCCGAGTAGTCTAGGACCCAAAGAGCATGTTATACATGGATTATAGTGAACACATGTATGGTTTGAACTACCTAAATCACATTAAATTAGTAAATGAATTTCAAAGGGGTTAAGCTTCATTTCTTAAAATTGTCAAAAGAGAATTGGTTTTATTTGAATAAATATTTCCCGATAAGTTCTTATTTGACTGATTGAGCATGTACTCTATGTGTGTCTGCATCACATGGATGATTAACGAGCAGGATATGTGTTTAATTATGGAACGGGTCGAATGCCTCGGTGATAATAGATGCATCTATGGTTCGTGTCTCTCTACCCTCGATAGTGCACAATTTACATTCTGTTGGAGCGGGTCGTCGACCTCGGCATGATTTGCGCATGTTTATCTGTTACTTGGAAATTCGTAGAATGTGGAATTGGCCCTATGCGGCTTGACGTAAATTGATAAGCTAATAAAGAACAGACTTTAGAAGCCCTTGATTTATTGTTGAAGGTGTTTACCTGTTTATTTGGCTTCACAGTTAAGACTTCTATATAAGTCCATGATTATTCACACACTTATAGAACATTGATAATGGACCTCTAGTGAGTGTCGAAGTCAGCCATCTCGTCTCTACCCGTTCGGGATTAGGCGGTATACTCACTGAGAACACGTTGATTACGTACTCATACTACACTTCTGTGCATTTTTGTTGCACAGGTATATGTACACCTCTAGCAGCCTATTGGGCGTAGCAGCATGGATGATGCTGGGACTAGGTGAGCTGCACCATTTGAGGCGACCGCAGCTAGTGTAGTTCCTTTCAGCATTTTATTATTTATTCCCTGTCCACTGTATTTCGGACAGATGTTGTATTTTACTTTACTTATCGATAGTTGTTCATGTACTTGTGACACCGGGTTTCTGGGATGGGTTTCAACGGATTTGTACTAATTGTTATTATTTAAATTTGAATTCAAGTAGTGACATTTTATTTATAAAAATGGAAGGAAAAAAAACCCGTAGATTTTCAAATGTATTAAAAGAGGAATTTATTGATGAGTTAGTTGGCTGGCCTGACAGAGGCGTCCAGCACCACCACGACCCTTAGTGGATTTTGGGTCGTGACAACATGGTATCAGAGCACTAGGTTCCCGTCGGTCTTACAAGTCATGAGCAAGTCTGGTAGAGTCTCGCATATCGGTACGGAGACGTCTGTACTTATCCTCGGGAGGCTGCAGGACTGCTAGGAGTACTTCCCTTCTTGATTTCCTTATCGTGCGGTTCTATTCCTTTGAGGCTTAGGCCTTTGACTCCTTCCTACTCAATCTTACGCGGCGCGAACGCTTGCTAGAAATCGAGAATTTGAATAATTTAAATGGCACTACAAATGTGGTGCGGGATGATTTCCCGGTATAGTTAATTGGACTATTATAGTCGCTTTATGGAAGGGTATTCTATTGTTCAGCTCATTAACAGAACTTTTAAGAGCCTTGAGGCTAGGTACAGGTTCCCATGATACTCATGAGTGATTTTTCGCAGTGTTGTTGTGATGGTAGGATGTTTGCCCACGTGTCGGGGCAGTGGATGAATTGAAGGGAGGTTTACTCAGCGTGTAATCAAGGGATTCAGTATTTTATTTCCGGTAGGGGAGAGGGCAGTCGGATTAAGAATGGCCAGATGTGGGCTAGTGAAAGTCAAGAGGCTTGTCATTTGCAAGCGTGGTGGAGCTTTTCTTCTATGATGGGGTATCGTGGTCCTATTGGGACACACCAAGTTTGTCGACGTTATAATCTGCTACAATTTGCCTTATGACGGAATAGTGTGAAATACTATTGAAAAGGCAACTATCAGATATTGCGAAATGCGGTGGTTCCGGGCCGAATTAGTACTGCAAATGTTGATGGTTAGATAAAGATGACCTCTGGAAAGGATTGAAGTTAGTAGCAACAGTGGATTCAAGTGCCACGAAGATAGATTTCATTTAAAACAACAATTGAATAGTAAAGTATGAGGAAGGACATGTGGGAAGTGTCAGATGGTGTTTAAAATTTCTAAAAAGACAAGTATGAGAATCAAGGTCGAGTGACCGATTAAGGAGACGAGTTTCGCCAAAGTAGGAGAGTGGCAGGGGTTGCATACGGGCTTGGTAGTAAGAAGACTACGCGCCTTAAGGAGAGTTTGGATCGAATTGGGGATTTTAAGGATTTGTGATTGAAGCCTGCGGATATGATATGAAGTATGGGCTAATTGTGTCATAGTAAATGTACCCCGTGTAGCGGCGTGGGAAGATGTCGGGAGGTGATTCCCCTAGGTGGGTTATTCCCCGTGAGCAGGTTAGCGGTCGCTTCGTTGGCGAAGCTTCTGCAAAGAATTATATTGGTTGTTCAACAAAGAGATCGGTCGTACGAATGTGGATGGTGTCTCAGAATATGAAAGATGGGGAGGTACAGGAAGATTCCGAGGAAATAATGAAATTATACAGAGAGTCGGGTGGACTCAAGAATGTGAAATGATGTCCTCAAGCTAAGTGGGAGAGTCCCACCGCTTGTGATTAGGCTGTATGATTAACTACTTGCATGATTTCTGGTTATTAGCATATTGATGGATTATTTCAGCTATAAGAAAAGACCATAAGTGGTAATTCGAGCAAATGAATTGTTGGAGGCATGCGATGGTTGGCCTTATTGGCTCATGTCCGGACTTGGAAAAAGGTTCAGGATTTATGCCTTGTATGGATACAAGTTTCAGAGAAAGTGATTTCCGTCGGGTGCTTCGCCGAGAGGGTATTCTTGTGTTATAAGATTTATGAATTGAATTATATTCGGGACCAAGTCAGAGGGGGTGGCTCTCAATAATGGTCCCAGTGAATCCAGAAGTAAAAGTGTGGTGCCCGATAATTTCGAGCCACTGAGTACGTTTAAGAATCAAGCTTTGTAGCAGCTTATGAGGAGGTGCCCAGAATGTTCTACGATATTTTGACTTACGAGTAGCATTGAGAAATACGAAATGGTTCGTGGGATTCGAGACAACATGGTCTCATAATTCAAGGTCACTCGGGATGAGTGCAGATGGAGTATGTTATGTGTTGAATGAAGAATTATTATTTCTAAGGCAATCAAGGATTTAGTGGAAGGAAGTAGATTGATTAGCCATGGTTAACTTGGCATATTGGTAGTGGTGATCAGTTCATCCGGCGTGATCAAGTCATGCATGTGAAGTGTGGCGGTGCGTGTGATGCTCGTCGGCCGCAACAATTAATGTTATTCAGAAGCATTCTTCTATTATGAGTAGGCGGGTCCCGGAAGGGTTATGGTGGCTTGGACCACTACTTAGAGATTGGCATACTCGATGGTGATGAGAATTTGCCTGTATGTCGCTATAGTTCTTCTAAAGTGAGTTAAATGAAAAGTTTTATATAATGAAGCGTTGGTTTATCAGTGGTTCCAGGGTTGTGATGGAAATTGTGTCTATCGTATATCGGCACATTGGATGCAGTGAGATGTATGGAATCTGAAGTGAGGATCAAGCTTACAACTTGGTAACGACTATGATGTCACGAGCTCGGATGAGCGGGAAGGGAGTTTTAGTATTTTGAGTAAGTTGGTGTTGTCGTCAGTATCACCTGAGATCGGTGTTTTGTGAGAAAGGCTTTGCGTCCTGGTTAAGAATTCTTGATCACTTTTTAGCGTTGGTGCAGCCAGTGGTTTCGATGTGCAGACCCGTTAATTAATTTGGAAGGTTGTGGGAGCGTGTCCCACAGGAAGATTGTATCAGTGTGACACGTAGTCGTTTGATTGACTAAAGATTTAAGCAAGTATGAGGATTGTGGTAATGTCATCAATTTGAGAATTTATGCCTGAAGGGCACTCGGCTTGTTGGGTTATAGACTGTGGAGGTTCGCTCTAGTCATGATGGATGTTCTTGGGTGTTATGAGAAAAGAGAAGTTAGCATGGACCTTTGAAAGGTTATTGGCCTAGTTTGGCACGATCAGGAACGACTTGAGGTTGGTGGATGGATTTAAATGTGAATATGGGCTCTATGATAGGCCAGTTATGTTCATTTCAGTAATGTGCTCCTTATGGAGTAGTCAGGGTGTCATCTCGTTGTCAGATATTCCATTAAGTGATACATTGCACCGTACGAGTTGTGAGACGGCCTGAGAAATTGTGTATGTGTTAAGGACCCGCGTGGGAATGTCGTATTATGAGCAAATGGCTCTTGAGATTCAGATTTTGTACCGCACCTCCATTGTGCTTGAGTTTTGTAGCCTATAGCGCTATGTGCTTTCTCAGGGATAGTATTATGCATTTAGCGTGCTTGCGATCGAAATTTGATGTTTTGTTTTAATGAGCAAGTTAGCTTGATGTGTATCTCCTTATGTGAGTTCTACGTGTGGATCGGGTGGCACGGTGCCATGGTTATATCGTGTGGATTGGGTGGCACTCCGCCATGGTTATATTGTGAAGATCGGGTGGCATGCCGCCATGGTTATATTGTGAGGATCAGATGGAACGCCACCATGGTTATGCTGTATGGATCGGGTTGCACGCCGCAACAGTGTGATGATGAGTGTAGCTTTCTATATGCTAATTTTGTATGTCCTGCTTCCTAATTTCTAAGGAAAGTCCGTAGTAGTGCGGGAGTTAGGTAATTCCTTCTAGAGTTCGATTTCCTGTTTGTGTTGTGTTTGGATTGGTGGCCTATTGGCATATTGTGGCGTCATATGAGACTTGTGATCGTATTCGGAGTGGCTTATTTCCCAGCAGTTCGTACTGGGTAAGATGAGATTGTGGGATTTAGGATCAGTGCAATCTGATTATACGAAGTATATTAAGGAGCTAAGACCATTAGATGGTTCAGAAAGAGGCAATGACTCATGTCATAGGACAGACCCAATGATTTGTTGATTCAACAGTTGGTTATGAATTTCGGCATCCTCTCTTCCGCCGTGTCGGTGTTGTAAAGGTTAGAGTAAGACCCATGTAGGTCAGGAGGTGCAATCGGAGCGTCGGATTCGTGCAATTTCTATTAATTCAAAACAGAAATGTTATTGTGGCCCTATGGTTAAAGTGATGCAAGTGTGAATTCAGCAGAGTTATGCAGTCATGTTTGAGTACAGCGTATATTGATTGATACGGTGATCGTATGTTGGAAACAGGCCTGGCATAGAATTCCAGATGTTGGAAGTGGGCTCTGAAGCTTATTTGTTTGAATAAAAGGGGATATCTTCAGAATTTATCGAGCTAATGTGCTGAACCAAGTTGTGATAGCACGGGAAGGTGCATGAGATGCTAAACAGTGATTTCAGACTACTCCACTGTAGTTCTCAGCACATTCGAGGACGAACGTATATTTAAGTGGGAGAGAAATGTAACGACCCGATCGGTCGTTTTGAATACCAGCGCTCCGTTCAGCAGTCGGAGGCCATGAACAACTTCATTTTGGGTATTATGTCTTGTCCGCATGGCCAGAACTTAAATTCAGAAAGATCGGAGTTAAAATTTAAATGAAAATTCTCATTTGAGAAGCTTAAAGTTAAAAGAATGAATTAGGATTGGGTTTTTGAGTAAACGACCTTGGAATCGAGATTTGAAGGTTCCAGCAGGTTCGTATGATGATATCAGACTTGGGAGTATGCCCGGTTTGGGTTTTGGATAAACCCGGAGCGTTTTGGCGCCTATTGTGGAATTTAGCATCTTAAAAGAAATTTCATAAGTTTGGCTTGAAGAGCATTTCAGTGTTATCGATGTCCGTTTGGGATTCCGAGACTGTGAATAGCTCTGTATGGTGATTCTGGATTTGGGGGCATGATCGGAAGTGAAATCAGAGGTCCGTAGGTCATTTTGGAGCCATTTGGCTAAAGATAGAAATTTGAAGGTTTTTGAGAAGTTTGACCGGAGGCTGACCTTTTGATATCGAGGTCAGAATCCAATTCCAAAAGTTGGAGTAGTTCCGTAATGTCAAATATGACTTGTGTGCAAAATTTGAGGTCAATCGGTCGTGTTTTGATAGGTTTAAGCATCGGAAGTAGAAGTTGAAATATTCAAAGTTCATAAAGCTTCAATTGAGGT
This sequence comes from Nicotiana glauca, assembly GCA_026770625.1. Lineage (NCBI taxonomy): Eukaryota > Viridiplantae > Streptophyta > Magnoliopsida > Solanales > Solanaceae > Nicotiana > Nicotiana glauca. The sequence goes on from MU757013.1 coordinate 25,260, forward strand.
GTAATTCATGATTTTGGCGTTATTTGATGTGATTTGAGGCCTCGAGCGAGTCCGTAATGTGTTTTGGGACTGGTTGGTATGATTGGTTGGGGTCCCGGGGTCCTCGGGTGAATTCCGGGTGGTTAACGGATCAAAAAGGGATTTTTGGAAATAACTAAGCAGCTGGTATTTGGTATTTCCGCTTCTGCGGAGATGGGACCGTAGAAGCGGCCCCGCAGAAGCGGAGGAGAAGCCGTTGAAGCGGACAAGCGTGAAGGCAGCCAGGACCGCAGAAGCGGCCCTTGATCCGCTGATGCTGAGCCGCAGAAGCAGAAAGGGGGATGCAAAAGAGAGAGATAGGATTTTGAGGGGGACCACAGATGCGGTCAAGGCTCCGCAGAAGTGGAACCCCATCTGCGGTGGAAAGATCGCAGAAGCAAAATTGGGCTAGGCCATGGAAGCCGCAGAAGCAGCCTAATTTTATGCAGAAGCGGCTATAATTCCGCAGAAGCGGATAGACCTGGAGGCAGACTGTCATTTTAAAGTCGAGGATTGGCCATTTCTATCCTTTTTCTTCATGGTATTTGGCAATTTTTGGAGGGTTCAAGAGAGGGTCTTCATCAAACATGCTAAGGTAAGTTTTTTCCACCCATTATGAGCTTGATATATCAATTATATATGGATTTAAGCACGGAAATTAGAGTAAAAATTGGGGTTTTGGTTGAAGACCTAGAAAATTATATTCTTGGAATTTAGCCGCGAATTTGAGCATGGAATTAGGAGTAGATCATATATTTGAGTCCGTAAGGTCATGGGTAAACTTTATCTTTGAAAATTTTCGGATTCCGGGCACGTGGGCCCGAGGGCGTTTTGGTCATTTCACCCAAGCGGAGATGGGAAATTGTATAATTTGAATTGTTAGCAAGTATTTGAGTATATTCTCATTAGGTTGCCATTATTTGGCTAGTTTTGTAGCTCTGCGCGTTGGTTCAAGTCTTCGAAGGAATGTAGATTGCCGATTGCGGATCTTCGGAGCGAGGTGAGTCTCCTTTCTAATCTTGTGAGGGGGAATTTACCCCATAGGTGAAGTAAGTAATTATGTTCTCCTATTAGTGGGAGCTACGTACGCACTAGGTAACGAGAGTCTGTGCGCAGCTACTATCATGCTATTGTCCGGGTAGTCTAGGACCCAAAGAGCATGTTATACATGGATTATAGTGAACCCATGTATGGTTTGAACTGCCTAAATCACATTAAATTAGTAAATGAATTTCAAAGGGGTTAAGCTTCATTTCTTAAAATTGTTAAAGGAGAATTGGTTTTATTTGAATAAATATTTTCTGATAAGTTCTTATTTGACTGATTGAGCATGTACTTTATGTGTGTCTGCGTCGCATGGATGATTAGCGAGTAGGATATGTGTTTAATTATGGAACGGGCCGAACACCTCGGTGATAATAGATGCATCTATGGTTCGTGCCGCTCGACCCTCGACAGTGCACAATTTACATTCTGTTGGAGCAGGCCATCGACCTCGGCATGATTTGCGCATGTTTATCTGTTACTTGGTAATCCGTAAAATGTGGAATTGGCCCTATGTGGCTTGACGTAAATTGATAAAATAATAAAGAACAGACTTTAGAAGCCCTTAATTTATTGTTGAAGGTGTTTACCTGTTTATTTGGCTTCACAGTTAGGACTTCTATATAAGTCCATGATTATTCACACACTTATAGAACATTGATAATGGACCTCTAGTGAGTGTCGAAGTCGGCCATCTCGTCTCTACCCCTTCGGGATTAGGCGGGATACTCACTGAGTACACGTTGATTACGTACTCATACTACACTTCTGTGCATTTTTATTGTACAGGTATATGTACACCTCTAGCAGCCTATTGGACGTAGCAGCATGGATGACGCTGGGACTAGGTGAGCTGCACCATTTGAGGCGACCGCAGCTAGTGTAGTTCCTTTCAGCATTTTATTATTTATTCCCTGTCCACTCTATTTCGGACAAATGTTGTATTTTACTTTCCTAATCGATAGTTGCGCATGTACTTGCGATACTGAATTTCTGGGATGGGTTTCAACGGATTTGTACTAATTGTTATTATTTAAATTTGAATTCAAGTAGTGACCTTTTATTTATAAAAATGGAACCGGAAAAAACCGTAGATTTTCAAAAGTATTAAAAGAGAAATTTATTGATGAGTTAGTTGGCTGGCCTGACAGATGTGTCTGGCGCCACCACGACCCTTAGTGGATTTTGGGTCGTGACAATGTGTTATAAATCAAAAAAAAAAACAAAAAAAGAAGAGATTTTGCATGTTTATATTTCAGTTATATGTTTTCTTTAGGATACTAACTCTAGAAGTTCAAAAAAATCTTTTGTGGTTTTCCTTAGGAAATTAATATCTGGAACTCAAAAGAAAAGTGGCTTTTATATTTCTTTTAGTACATTCAGACTAAAAATTTTTTTAAAAAAAAAGGAGAGAGAATTTTCTTTTAATACCTCTTTAGAAGTTTTCTTTAAGATATTAATTTCAAAAATAAAAAAAAATTCTTTTTGAGGTTTTTCTTTGGGAAATATATATTAAAAAATTATTATTCTTTTTATTGTCACTAGAACTTTAGGACATTGTACATAAAAAAAAAACCCCTTATCTTTTCCTTTAGGTAACCAAAACTGAAATCCAAAAATATTTTTTTTATCTTCTTCATTTCTTGTTTCGAAATCTTTCTTCAGGGATATCAAATGAAAATTCAAAATATTTTTTCTTTGGTTTATTCTTTAGATTCCCTTCCTAAAAGAAGAATCAAAAAATATTTTTTTGTCTTTTAGGGTTTTCCTTAATAATTTTCCATAGAATATTTGTTTCAAAAAGAAAAAAAAATATGCTCAAGTTTAGAATAGCTAATAGAAAATTAAGTCTAGAAATTCAAAAAAAAAAAAAGATTTGCTTCTTTTATTTCCCTTTTTCTCGTCAGAGTAGTCATTAAGGTAAAAAAAAGAGGATGATAGTTTGTTTACTTTATTCCCGATCTTCCCAAACTACGCAAAGATCTGATTCATGTGGCGTCATGATACGTAGGCAACCTACATAGGGTTCGATCAAATCATTTTTTAAAATTATTAAAACAAAAAGAAAAGAGAAAACAAAAAGAAAAAAGAAAAAAAAAGAAAAAAAAAAGATAAAATTATGGGATGTGAGAAATGAGAGGAAAGAAAAGAGCGATAATTAGAAGAAAAAAAGAGGAAAGAAAATGAGCAGGCCAAGAAGTGCCAGAAAAGAAAAGAAAAGAGAAGATTGAAATGAATAAATTGGGATGATGTCAAGTGACCTTGTGACCCTCGAAGTCATTCTTGAACTGTTAATTGTTGCTTGGTGTATTGCACAGGATGTGATATTTGCAGCTGTTAAATGCCCTAATGCTAACGTGATGACTTCATTTTGTTCCTATTTGTTATCCTCATTATAGAAGAAGGATGGTTGGTTTGTGGTTCTTAAATTGGTAACTCTTCCATACAGCGCAAGGTCAAAGAGCGAGGTAGCCATGGCTAGCAAAGACTTGGACACAAGAGTTGTTGACCCGTCGAGGGAGTTTGTGGAGTCGGAGTCTGAATTGAAAGGGGAGGTCCAAATGTTGAAATAACAAATGGCAGAAATGTATCAGCCTTGGATTAGGGGGCATCCTCCACCTTCATTCCCTGCTAACTATATTGAAAATCCTGCAACTATCCCACCACTATCACAAATCCAGATTCCCACTGCTGCCGATATCTCCCCACAACCTTTTTACACCCTACCCGCCAAAACCACCTCATATCCTGCTCATTTTACCACTCATGCTCTTGTATCTCCTCCTCCAGCTACTTTTCCTCGATCCTCTAACGAGACTGTGTTCGAAATCCCCAATGCCTAACACTGTGCTCCAGAACCAATTTTCAAGTCTTCGTGTCCGTACTCTTACGCTCCTCATTTTGAGCCTCCCGATGTGACTGCAAAGCCCGCTAAGATAGTGGAGAAAGATAAGCTATCCAAAAAGCCGAAAGGATCTAAAACGCCAAAGTTTAATTTATATGATGGGTGTGGAGATCTAATAGCCCATTTGAGGAGTTACTGTAGTGAAATGAGAAGTGTTGGCGGTAAAGATGATTTGTTGATGGCATATTTCAGTGAGAGCTTGATTGGGGCAACTTTGGAATGGTATACTCGTCAAGATGCCAATAAGTGGCATGCATGAGATGACATGGCTCAAGATTTTGTTCGACACTTTTAGTACAATCTAGAAATTATCCCAGACCGCTCCTCCCTATCTCAGACGGAAAAGAAACCCGGGGAAAGTTTTGGGGAGTTTTTGCTCAAAAGGAACGAGCAAGTTGCTCGAGTCAGCCCTCTGACTGATAAAAAAGATATTGATGAGTCCCACCAATGACGGGATCCAGTGGGCATTCCTGCTAAACACTTTCAGCCTTAATACCGACCCATGAATATCCTCGTACTCCAGATAATCTTTTCCAGTGCTACTTTCCTCCACAAAATCCTCAAAGTCATACCTCATCTTCCCAAGACCCTATCCACAATGCACCGCCATATGCTCCACAATCACGAGACCTGCAATGGCCTGCAACACCTCCACAAATATCTTACCCGCCTCCTCAAGCATATCAACCACCTACCCGAAAGAGGTTCTAACCAAGGCCGAAGTTCAAAATGAGAAGGCAGCAACAAAGAGAAAAGTCTTTCACTCCTATTGGAGTATCATATACCAGTATGTTCCTAAGATTAAGGCAATTGGGCATGTTCAAGTCGATACAAATAAAAATGTTGAACCCCCTTTCAAAGAATTTTGATTATTCTCAAAGGTACGCATATTGCTCTAATGCCCCGGGGCACAACATAGAAAAGTGTTGGAATATGAAAAGAGCAGTCCAGAAGCTTGTCGATGCAGTTGACATTACCGTGCAAAATCCAGATGCAACGGATACTAGCCAAAGTCCATTGCCTATTCATAATGAGACGCATAAGGTGGGCATGATTTGTGTTGAAAATGAATACGAAAACTCTTCTGGGTTCCTTGGAAGGCCACTTGCTGCAAAGTTTTCAGCGCTATCAGTCTCGATCCAAAAGTTGATCTTAAGAACTATTTGGCAAAAGGAACGCAAAAGCAATTCGCTAAGGTCAATGTGATGGAGACTTGTGAAGGTTCTAGTAATGTTGATGCGGAACTCAGTGGCTAAGATGTCGAGCTTGGTAATTGGAAAGACGCTCCATTTCTTGGTTAGCTGGGGAGGAATCTTGGTTGTTTATTTTGTTGTCATTTCTATTGTTCGGGTTATTTTCAGGGTTGTAATCTGGATATTGTCTTGTGAATCAAACCCTTCTATCCTATTATTTTGACTAGTTTGTTTAGTCGTAGTAGCTCATTTAGAGTTGTCTGGTTTTGTTCCAGGATTGTAACCCCAGCTTATTTTACTTATTTTACTGTTCAAACCCTTTCACCATCTGTCTAATGTAATTTCCTATTTTTTGTTATTTCTAGTCAGTGTTTGTTTAGTTCTCTTTTCTTTTTCTAGTTCTTTTCCTGCTGACTCAGGTGACATGACATGCATGCATAATTCTCAGCCTGGTCTTAAAAGTTAGTTTAGTCAAGAAGCATTGAAATAATTTTGAAGATGATATGGACATTTGAGGGAAATAAGTAAAGACATTTTGAGATCACTTAAAGCCCGAATTGTGTGAAACTGGGGCAGATAGAACATAAAGAACATACTTCGAAAGATGGTACAAGGTTCTAGGTAATGGCATGAAAAGTTGCCTTTTGCTTTATTGGGTTACCGCACTACTGTTCGCACTTCAGTAGGTGCAACTCCTTATTAATTGGTATATGGTACTGAAATAGTGATACCCGCGGAAGTTGAAATTCCATCCCTTCAGATTGTTGCTGAAGCTGAAATTGATGATGATTAGTGGGTCAAAACACGTTTGGAGCAAGTAAGTCTGATTGATGGAAAAAGACTGGCGGCAGTGTGTCATGGTCAATTGTATCAGAAGAGAATGGCAAGAGCATACAATAAGAAGGTGCATTTCCGGAAGTTGGAAGTGGGTCAACAAGTATTAAAACGCATCCTGCCGCATCAGGCTGAAGTTGAAGGCAAGTTTGCCCCAAAGTGGCAGGGGCCGTTCATTGTAACGAGAGTGTTGTCTAATGGTGCTTTGTATTTAACATATGTAGAAGTCAAATGTGTGGATATGGTTATCAATTTTGATGCAGTCAAAAGATATTATGTACGATTTCTTTGGTTTGTTTAATTGTGTTGTTTGTATTTGGCATGCTTTGAAGATTGGAATGACGAAGGCATTTTATTCTGCTATCTAAATACTTTATCTTTTGTCACCCCTTTTAAGCCTTATATATTTTCTTTCATATCCCTCTTTTGGAATAAGAAGCAGAGTTTAAAAATATGATACAAAAAAAAAGGAGAGAAAAGAGAAAAAAAGAGAGAAAAAGAGAAAGAAAAAATGGAAAAAGAGTAAAGAAAAAAAAAGGAAAAAAGAGAAAACGAAAAAAAAAGAGAGAAAAGTACAAAAACAAAGCAATTCCTATGTCATGAACTATGTTTGACCTGATTCCTTTTAAGGATATGTAGGAAGCCTCACGGTTCGGTCCCATCAAAATAAAATTTCAAAAGGCCCCAAGCAACGAAACTGGGGCAGAAGTTGTGGTTGTTGTAAGATATCTGATTTCAAAAGTTGTAATTTTGAGCCCTTTTAAGCTATTTTTTAGCCTTTATGATACCCTTTGTTTCTAATCCTATCTAAAAGCCTACATTACGGTCCAAAGAAAGGCCTTCTGATCAATCTTTGAGTAGTGAAAAGTCAAGCGAGTTAGAGGTATGATTCTCATCAGGGGCAACACTCCGTTCTACACAAGGAGAATAAAAAATGAGAGAGTCTTATCGGTGAAAACCTTCACAAGCACCATAAGGCGACGGTAAGTTGAGAGAAAGAACAAAATGAGAGAGGCTTGATAGTGAAAACCCTTCGGGCACTACAAGTCGGATAAGGATCGTGAATCAGATTGGATAATCGGAGCATGCAAGCACATTTTCATGGTTTAGGGGTATAACAAGAGTTGAACATCAGAATTGCTTTACAGATTAGGGCACTTAATCAAAAGGTGCATGTCATAGTCATTAGAGTTATTGTCCACATCTGATAGGTTTCTACTTTGTAATTTTCTTGTTAGGTATCATCTCTTTCCATTGTCCCTTACTCTTTTCCTTTTGTCATGTTTACTTACTCTTCTTGAGTCTGTTTGGTCAAAACAAGTGAGAAATGACTTCAAAATTTGCTACCAGCTTTCCAATTGCACAAAACAGAATCTGTCTAGCACATCAAAGCGACATAAGTCAGGAAAAAACAATATACGCACTGAATGGATAACAATCGGCGTGCTTTGGAATTCATGAGAAATGCAAAGGTTCAGTAAATCGCAATTTAGAAGCACAATGCAACAGATAAAAAGTATTGGGTTTGAACAGATCAAAGATGTTTTCTGTGATAAGGGTGACAGAGAAAGTGGTTAGCCAATAAGCAAGCAATGTCTTTCAAGGTGAAATCAAAGTTATCATGGCAAGTGAAGGAGCAATCACCCTCAAAGTCAAGGCCACAAACCAACTACCGTGTTTAAACTCACAAGTTTTTTTTAGTTTGAAACAAGGAGAAAGCTATGTTCATATCAAAGCTTGGAAGCTTGAAATTTTCAGGTGTAATACCCCAATTCTAATTATGCAAAGGCTATTGAGAAGATCACACATCACCCCTAGGAGAAACACTTTCTAGTCTGGGTTTTCAAGTTATATTTTGTTGTAGGAGACGCACTTCCTAAATTGAGATTTGTTTTACTATTAGGAGACGCACTTCCTATTTTGGATCATATGAGTTTTAGTCACTGAAATTTTTCACCCCTAGGAGACGATCTTCCTAATCTTGGGTCATTTAAATTCATCTTTAGGAGACGCACTTCCTAGTTTAAGTCATTGAAGTTCCACCCCTAGGAGACGCACTTCCTAGTCTGGGTCTTTCAGGTTATATTTTGTTTTAGGAGATGCACTTCCTAAATTGAGAGTTCACCCCTAGGAGACGCACTTCCTAGTCTAGGTATTTCAGGATATACTTTTAGGAGACGCACTTCTTAAATTAAGAGTTCATTCATAGGAGACGCACTTCCTAGTTTGTGTCATTTAAGTTCGGCCCTAGGAGACGCACTTGCTAGTCCTGTAGGAGACACACTTCCTAATTAAGGTCTTTCAAGTTATTTTTTTTAGGAGACGCACTTCCTAAATTGAGAGTTCATTCATAGGAGATGCACTTCGTAGTTTGAGTCATTGAAATTTCACCCCTAGGAGAAGAACTTCCTAGTCTGGGTCTTTCAGGATACAGCTATAGGAGACGCACTTCCTAAATTGAGAGTTCATTCATAGGAGACGCACTTCCTAGTTAGAGCCATTGAAGTTTCACCCCTAGGAGACGCACTTCCCAGTCTGGTTCTTTCAGGATACACTTGTAGGAGACGCACTTCCTAAATTGAGAGTTCATTCATGGGAGACGCAGTTCTTAGTTTGAGTCGTTGAAGTTTCACCCATAGGAGATGCACTTCCTAGTTTGAGTCATTGATGTTTCAACCCTAGGAGACGCACTTCCTAGTCTGGGTCTTTCAAGTTATATTTTGTTTTAGGAGATGCACTTCCTAAATTGAGTTTCACCCATAAGAGACACACTTCCTAAATTGAGAGTTCATTCGTAGGAGACGCACTTCCTAGTTTGAGTCATTTAAGTTCTACCCTTTGGGAGACGCACTTCCTAGTCAGGGCCTTTCAAGTTATATTTTGTTTTATGAGACACACTTCTTAAATTGAGAATTCATTCATAAGAGACGCACTCGCTAGTCTGATTCATTGAAGTTTTACCTGTAGGAGACGCGCTTCTTGATCTGGGTCATTCTATTTTTATTTTTAGCAGACGCACTTGGTAGTCAAAGTTTTCGGTTTTACTCATAGGAGACACAAATCCTAGTCTAGTCTTTAGTTTACTCTTATCATTGCATCAATAGTATATGGTTTACAATTTTTCTAACAACTCACAAATCTTCCTAGTGCAAACTGGGGCAGAAAATATCGTTTGTTTTGTTTGTTTTGATCAGGCACCCACCTAAAGAATAAGGGAAGACAACACAAGTTTCAAGAATAGAAAGCAGCTCAGGTTCAAGCAATCAGGAACTCACCTGGAGAACAAGGGAAGACAGTTCAAAGGAAAAGCAGTCTCAAGAGAAAGCAATTCGGGTTCAGCAATCAGGCGCCCACTTGGAGAACAAGGGAAGACGACACAAGTCCAAAGGGAAGCGGGTTAGTTCAGCAATCAGGTGCCCACCTGGAGAGCAAGGGAAAATGGTGCAAGTTTCTAGGGAAAATAGTTCCAAGCAGCAAGAGAAGATGGTTCGAGTGTTTGCAATCAGGCGCCCACCTGGAAAACAAGGGAAAACAATTCAAGTTTCAGAGGAAAGGAATACAATTCACATGTTGGTAATCAAGCACCCCCCTGGAGAACAAAGGAAAAGTAGCAATGTTAAAAGGAAGACGGTTCAAGTTCAACAATTAGGAGCCCACCTAGAGAACAAGGGAAAACAAGTCCAGTTTTGAGATAAAGCAGTGCAAATATTGGAAATCAGGCACCCACCTGGAGAATAAGGAGAAGCAGTTCAAGTTTCGAGATAAAAGCAGTGCAAGTGTTGGAAATCAGGCACCCACCTGGAGAACAAGGGTAAACAAGTCAAGTTTCGAGGAAAAGCAGTTAAAGTTTTGGTAATCAGGCACCCACCTGGAGAGCAATGGAATACAGTTAAAGTTTTGGCAATCGGGCGCCCACCTAAAGAGCAAGGGAATACAATACAGTTAAAGTTTTTGCAATCAGGCTCCCACCTGGAGAACACGGGAAGATAGTTCAAGTTTCAAGGGAAAGCAGTTTCGAAGGAAGACAGTTCAAGTTCAGCAATTAGGCGCCCACCTTGAGAACAAGGGAGGACAATTCAAGTTTCAAGGGAAAGCAGTTTCGAAGGAAGACAGTTCAACTTTAACAATCAAGCTCCCACCCAGAGGAACAAGGGAAGATAGTTCAAGTTTCAAGGAAAGGCAGTTTCTAAGGAAGACACTTCAAGTTTCAAGGGAAGACAGTTCAAGTTTTAGCAATCAGGAGCCTACCTAGAGGAACAAGGGAAGACAATTCAAGTTTCAAGGGAAAGCAGTTTCGAAGGAAGACAGTTCAAGCTCAACAATCAGGCGCCCACCTGGAGAACAAGGGAAGACAGTTCAGGTGTCAAGGAAAGACAGTTCAAGTTTCAAGGGAAAGCGGTTTCGAAGAAAGACAATACAAGTTTTGGCAATTAGGCACCTACCTGGAAAACAAGGGAATTCATTTCAGAATGCAATTCAAGTCAGCAACAAAAGAAGCTCGCGGCAAGAATGCAAGTCAACAGTCACAATCCAGAATAAGAAAAACAAAAAAGAAAAGCAAGAAGTGAATCCGAATGCAGAAGTTGATGAAAGGTGTGAGCTGCTCAAGACGTGGTTGAAGTCACAAGCACTACATGTCCGGTCTTGATCCGAAAAGCTAAAGAATAATGAGCTAGCACCTGCAGCTAACAAGCGCCAAGGTTCAAATCTAAAGTCTGCATGAAGAACCATTCACGACTCAAGATCAAGCTTCAGAAGACTCATAGATAGGAATTTTGTAACTCATAGTTGACAGGCTTAGTTGGTCTTTTTCATTTTTTGATTTTGAAGTAATAACAGGACCACAGATCGGATCCTCGACAGAACGACACCTCGATCGGCTCTCTACCTCGGTATACTCCATCAACTCACTCACTTCTGAACTACACGTGCCTGATTCCTTTATAAACAAGGATATGTAGGCAGCTCAGATAACAGGGCTCGGTCACATCTCCCTTTCTCTTAGTTTTGGTCTCTCTAAATAAGGATCGGGTCAAAAAACTTGTCTAGCCATTCTTTGTCTGAAAATACTTTGTGTTTCCAGTCAAAGAGGGGGAGCTGTAGACATGTGATTTTTGACCCTCCCCAAGATTTTATATATATTAGTATGTAAATATTTAGTGTAGGCCTAATATTGCTATTTCAACTAATTTTGGCTCTTTTACTTTATTTCGTATTATAATTTATGTATCTTTCATAAGTTTTTAAAAAATATATAAAAATAGTACCTTATTTTTATCTTTATATAATCTTGAAAATACATACATATATATATATAGTAGTTTCATTTATAATACAGTTTAGTTTAATTGATTAGAATTTGTTTTCGCATCATGGAGTATAGTTATCTGATATTAAAGGAATTTAGCTATGGTTTTGAATAATAATTTTTGGAGTTTTAGAGTTCAATTTTAAGACCCAAAAAGATATGGACCTACCCCAATATCCTAAATTCAGGCCCAATAAAACCAAACCCATAATACCTTAACCTAGAAAAACCTTTCTTAAAAACCTAGGGACCTAATACATAATAAAGACCTAGGACTAATCCGCAAAAAATACAAAATATAAACCTAGACTCTAAGACCCTAGACCCTTAAGAGATACATCCGCCGAAATACACCCAAACACCACCCCACCGTTTTCTTCTTCTTCTTCAAAGAGATCAGGGGTGAACCAAAAGAGAACCCCTAACGACAAAAACCAAAATCTCTCACCCCAAACCCGCCGACCACCCCTAAAACCAAAGGACCCCCCGCCGTTCACCTTCCTAAAAACAAAACAATGTTCCAGATCCCCTCCCCCTGAACGTCATCTTCTACAGACTCACATAACCAACAAAAGGAATCCATCACCTTCTTCTCCAAGTGGGCCTTCACTAAACAGAAAACTAGCCATCTCCCTCATCTCAAAGAGTTCTATCTCGTTCACTCGAGGGAGGATCAGGATTTTGGCCGCATTTTGTTCTTTCCATCGACCTTGCTATTTTCCGGTGACCTTTTCATGAGGCAAATCGATACTGAGATTTTATGGCCGGAAATCTGATTTTTTGGCGAACTTTGTTGTTGCTCTTTGCTGCTAACGCTCTATTCCGACTCATTTTTGTTCTTTATTTTGCGGATTGAGCTCCTAAAATTGTTGTCGCTTCACTGAAAATCAGTGGGTCAAAACTCCTTTCTACCAAAAATAGTTGTTTGAAGATTCCAGCGGCAACAGTCCCCCGTTTTCAAGCATCATTAAAGAGTCGAGGTTGTTTTGTTGAAGTTTCCGGTTGGGTCTGTCCGGGTTTAGCTTCCTCTGCTTGAGTTTTTTGTAAACGGGCAGCAGGTTCTTTGAAAAAATGAAAGTAATTCAGGTCACTCTTTTCTCCTATTCATTGCTTGTTTTAGTCATTGACTGTGTTAATCAATTTTGTATAATTTGATGGCATGACATTTTGGTACATTTTATGGAGTTTGGATCTCTGAATCTTATTAGGCATTTGTTTCACCAGACTATGGTTTGGAATTTGTTGCTATCTTATTTTGTTTTGAGGACCACTTCTTTCCCACTCCAGTTGTTCTTCTGTTTGATCATGCGATGAGGATATGATTTGGTTTGTTTAATGTTTGATTTTATTATTAAACCTATAATATGATCTAATTTGTCAAATTCTCTATCCCATAAGACTTGTTTTCCAGCGAGTTTGGTTTCAATGAATGACTGCTTCGCCATCAATTGCTTTGATGTGATTGAAATGAATTAGTTTGTACATGTTAAGTTAATTTCTTGAATTCACTTTCACATGCTTTGTTAAACCGAAATGAAATTAGTTCAGTAATGGTTTTATGAAATTCAAAGAACATTCGTAGAAAAGACTTTAGGCGCGTTTAAAATATCATTGTGATTGTGTACACGTTCGCGTGACATAATTACGATTCTAAAAATCAATTCGGAGTATGCGTACGCGCAACTTCGATCAAACATTTCTTAATAATAATTTTTTTTAATAAGCCGCTAAATTAAATTTAGTTTATATAGTCCGAGGTGTGCCATCCACGATTTAATCATTCATGGCCCTCCTATTAATTTCATAACCTAGATATAAAATGAAAAATGTTTGTAGTTTCCTTTAGGCACGTCTAAAATACCATCATAGTTGCGTACACGTTCTCATGACATGATTACGATTTCTAAAAACAAAACCGGAGTATGCGTTCGCGCAACTTCGGCCAAACTTTCTTAATAATAACAAAGTGTTATTAATTGTGGACACGTTCGCGTGACATAATTTTTGACGCGCCAAATAAATGGGTACACATACGCGTGACCTATTTTCAAGATAATTTCTTAATTAAAAAATGCAAATGCACATATGTTCTAAAAGTAAGTAATTAGACAATTTAACAAGCCAAGTAAGATCAAACCGACCGTGCTAAAACCACGGAACTCGGGAATGCCTAACACCTTCTCTCAGGTTAACAGAATTCCTTACCCGAATTTCTGTGTTTGCAGACCGTAAATAGAGTCAACTTCCTCGATTCGGAATTTTAACCGGTGACTTAGGACACCATAAATTATCTCAAGTGGCGACTCTGATCTTAAATAATCATCCCGTTTTGATTGTCACTTAAATTGGAAAAAACTCCCTTATACTCCCTTCCGAGGGTAGGAAAAAGAAGGTGTGACAGACTCCTCTTGGGATATAGTTGTGAGGGAAGAGATTTCCTCTTTACCGATCTATCACCTCTTGGAAGAGTCTTCTAACGAGGACGAACCTTAGTTGAGAAAAAAGAGGAGGGTAGAGTTGGGGAAAGACGTGGTTGTTGATACTAGTAAGATTAGGATGCGTGTGTCAGAGACGGCACCTGTGCCCGCGTTTATGGCGAATGCTATCTTGGCAGGGAGGTCTCCCCGGATAGAAGGAGTCCACGAAGGAGCGGGGTATGTGCGCTCCGCTGAGGGTGGCACGTCATCTACTGTTGGAGGGGGCTTACACACCAAGGGTGACGGCTCGGGTTCGAACGTCGACCCAGGAGATGTTCGAAAATTTTTGTAGCGTCACACTCGCGTAGAGGTTAGAACGGAAGGTTCTGATTGACACATAGTCATCCCCGGGGACTACGACTTGTTGTCGAACTATGATCAGGTGGTGTCCATTTTTGCCTCTTTATATGCTGCTCCTGAGAGCGAGGCACTTAGAGCGATGAGTGATGCCGAGTTGTCATGAAGCTTTTCTGGCATGGCTCTGCGGGTAAATGTCCTTCTTTTCTTTTCATCATTGAATCTATTTTACTATTCTTGGCCCATCCTTTTGTTTTAACTTTGTTTTTCATATTAGACCCTCATCATGGAGATCGAGCGTGAGCGTCGGGAAAGGAGGAGGATGACCTTCTATGGAAAGATGTTCTCTAAGTATCAAGAATGTCGCACCAAGCATCGTGCGATGGCCGACATCTTCACTCAGGATCACGACTTTCAACTGTTCCGCTAGGGGCTCAAGTAGAGGGAGGATCAATTGGTGCATAAGGTCGAAGAATTGAAAGAGCCAGACGAGGACCTTATGAAGGCCATTGCCCATTGTACTAAGCTTGTGGCGGTGCTTAAGATCAGGGAAGATGAGCTTGAGCTGAATAAGGGAGTGATGGTCGAAAATGCCGACCTCCAAGCAGAGGTGGCTAGATTAACTGCCGAACTGGATATGAAGGCGATGAGGTCGTTGACCTTAAGAGTGAATTGAGCACAAATGCTGATGGATTGGCCCATGCCGAAAGGGATAGGACGACTGCCGTCTCTGAGGCAGCGGCTTTAGAAGATTCCCTCTGTGTTTGTAGATCGGAGCGAGACAAGGATACGTAGGCATCCGCGCTTAAGGTAGCTGGACTTGAGAGTCATATTCACGATTTTGAGGTGGAGTTGTCCGTGCTGAATGAACGGGTGGCTTCCTTGAAAATGGAGGGCGTGCGACATCAGTCGCAACCCTCTACATCCCATGCTTCGGCTGATCCTGTCATACCTCGTCATTTGTATGAGTTGTGGGTTCATGCTGAATTTCGGCTCGATGTGTATAAGTCTCTTTATGGTGACGGGAGGGCATCCGAGACAGAGCTTCGGGATGTGTGTGCCAAGGCCCGTGCAGCTCGTGAGCCATGTTGGTATGACCCTATCATGCCTGACGAGGATGATATTAATTCTGATGATGCGGACAAACTTGCCTCCGACTCTTGGTACGAGGAGGTGTATACCATAGGGAATGATGTGGTTTAGTATTCGGTTGTATTTACTTTTGCTTCGCCATTTTTGTGAGGGCATCTTTGAGCCCTTTGTAAAAACAAGTATTTGTAATATATTTGCTAGAATGAAAATTGTTTTGGTCGTGTACCTCTAAGTTGTTGTTTCCTCTTTTCGGTTTATTCGTCGATGACTTTTTTCGCAGTCATGTTATTCTGAATCTTCGTTGAAATGTTAAACCCGTTGTGTTGTGAGTTTAATCGAACTATTTTCGTTAGAAATGACCTTGGTCATAGTGATGTTACTTTCAAGCTGGCACCAAAGTAGTATCCCGTCGTAGTTTACCAATGTCGAACTTTTTTTTCGACGATGGACTTGGCCATTGGGATGTCACTTTCGAGCTGGTGCCGAAGTAGTATCCTGTCGTGGTTCGAGTGAAATCGAACTCTTTTCTTCGACGATGGCCTTATCCATTGGGATGTTACTTTTGAGGTGGTGCCGAAGTAGTATCCCATCATAGTTCGAGTGGAATCGAACTCTTTTCTTTGACGATGGCCTTGGCCATTGTGATATTACTTTTGGGCTAGGGCCGAAGTAGTATCCCGTTGTGGTTCGAGTGAAATCGAACTCTTTTCTTCGATGATGGCCTTGGCCATTGGGATGTTACTTTCGAGTTGGTGCCGAAGTAGTATCCCGTCGTGGTTTGAGTGAAATTGAACTCTTTTCTTCGATGATGGCCTTGGCCATTGGGATGTTACTTTTGAGCTGGTGCCGAAGTAGTATCATGTCGTAGTTCGAGTGAAATCGAACTATTTTCTTCGACGATGGCCTTGGCCATTGGGATGTTACTTTCGAGCTGGTGTCGAAGTAGTATCCCGTCGTGGTTCGAGTGAAATCGAACTCTTTTCTTCGACGATGGCCTTGACCATTGGGATGTTACTTTCGAGCTGGTACTGAAGTAGTATCCCGTCATGGTTCGAGTGAAATCGAACTTTTTTCTTCGATGATGGCCTTGGCCATTGGGATGTTACTTTCGAGCTGGTGCCGAAGTAGTATCCACCTGTGGTTCGAGTGAAATCAAACTCTTTTCTTTGACGATAGCCTTGGCCATTGGGATGTTACTTTCGAGATGGTGCCGAAGTAGTATCCCGTCGTGAGGGTGGCGTTCTATTTTATTTGCTGGAGTGTCGTATGTGCCGGTTTTTATTCATACATTGGAGACACATATTGATTTCGTATACATAATATAGTGATTTTATTTGTAGGCCTGAGATACATGTGGACTTTATACATACAATGGCGGTGCATATCGATTTAGTACATACAATGGCGGTGCATATCGATTTAGTACATACAATGGCGGTGCATGTCGATTTCGTACATACAATGGCGGTACATGTTGATTTCGTACATACAATGGTGGTACATGTCGATTTCGTACATACATTGCGGTACATGTCGATTTCGTACATACATTGCGATACATGTCGACTTCATACATACTATGGAGATTCTTTATACCTAGTCCCTTCGTTGCTCACCCTGGAGATGTTATTAGTAGGCGGTGAAATGAACAATACTTCGAACCTTGAGACGTCCCCCTCGTCGCCTCATTAAAAACCTCCCCGAGAAAACCCGATTGGGACAAAACCCGGATGAGGGAAAAGAGTACGACTTTGGCGGCGTCCCTTTTCAGAAGTGAAAGTACTTGAGGTGGGCGACATTCCAGTTATTTTGTAGTAGTTTTTCTTCCATTGTCTCTAATTGGAATGCTCCTTTGTTTGCTACTGATGTAGTTTTATATGGCCCGTCCCAGTTTGTTCCCAAATTGTTTGATCAAAAGATATTGAAACCTTTTTGATTAAATCAATTATTGAAGATGAAGAAGTAAATCTCAGCCAAGTATAATAAAATCTAGATTGAATGATAGAAATGAAAAAGACAAGATGAATGTTGCTTCCTAATATGTCAGAACCAAATGATTACTCATAAATGTGAGAACTTCAAATGTAGAAGAATATAGCAATGAATATAATTGACCAAGATAAAGGATGACGCTTGAATTTTAAGATATGTGATAAACAAGTTTATTTTTTTGTATTCATTTTTGGATCCCCATTTTACAAATTCTTCCCCTTCTATTTATAAGAGACAATCCCCTCTTGAACCCTAAAAAGGTATGACATAAAGAATATTCGAAAAGAATATTCCTGCTGTCTCATAATACACCTACACTACTGCAGATGTTGTGTGTTCGCTAATCCACAGTCGGTCGTCACCCTTTACCATGACCAAAGGACGTTGCGTCATAAAGGCCTCATCCCTCGCCGTACTCAATAGTGGTCGTGGTTGTCCAAATTTGAACCTATACATATGTCCAACGATATGGGTTCACATAAGCTGAGACGAAAAGGTTAAATAAAAATTATGTGAAACAGAGGGAATAATTCTTTTGGAGTGTTGCACAAAGAATTCTTTTGGAGTGCTGCACAAAGTGGAGAGAAAGGATCGGATAAGTATTTATATGCACTTTCACCTATCAATCTACATAGACAATTCAGTTGCCGGAAATCTGGCACGTTAAGGGTGTGTTTGGTACGAAGAAAAATAATTTTCGAAAAATATTTTCTTGTTATAAATATATTATATTATGGATGTTCATTTAGTACTCCGTTGTAAATAAGCTTCCTGAAGAAGCTTATCCATATGGGACTTCGCCGTAAATATGTTTATCCTTTTAATATCCGGTTATGGATAAACATTACCCCCGGTAGAAGATTATCCATACCGGGTATAATAAGTTTATCCTTTCAGTATCTGATTATGGATAAACATTACCCCCGGTAGAAGATTATCCATAGCGGGTATAATGAGCTTATCCTTTCAATATTCCGTTATGGATAAACATTGCTCTTAGTATAAGATTATCCATATCGGATATAGTAGCAGCTTACACAGCAGCTTCCTTTCTTCTATAAATAGAAGAGTTTTCAGTTTATTATGTACATCATTTTGAATTCGAATAATATATCAGTTTCTCTCTATACTTGTCTTTACATTACATCTTTATTTTATAACACGTTATCAGCACGAGACTCTGCCATCTCGAGCAAATATTTTGAAAGTATCTGAGGTAAGAACTTTCTTTTCCTAAAT
>MU757015.1:0-19152 GCA_026770625.1 Nicotiana glauca
AGGAGACTCTGGCTCAGTTCATGAGCATGTACACTACCTTGGCTCAGGCGGGGTTGCTTCCCCTCGCTGTAGCCATATCCCAGGCCGGGGGAGGGGCCCAGACTCCCACAGCCCACACTCCTGAGCAAAGAGTGCCGATGGAGCAGGTCCCAGAGGTTATTCCTGTATCGCCTGCAGCACCAGCACAGCCCGGGGATAGGTCAGCTGTCTCTGAGGACGAGCAGCGTAGGCTAGAGAGGTTCAAGAAATATGATCCCCCAGTGTTCCGTGGCCTAGCATCAGATGACGCCTTGGGATTCTTGGAGGAGTGTTATCGCATTCTTCGCACTATGGGCATAGTGGAGTCCAGTGGGGTTCTTTCACCGCTTTCAGCTTCGGGGAGCCGCCTATGATTGGTGGCATACTTATGAGTTGGACAGTCTAGTCGAGTCTGCCTCACTGACTTGGACCCAGTTCTCAGACATGTTTATGAGGGAGTTTGTTTCCCAGAGCCTCAAGGATTCATGGCGCGCGGAGTTTAAGCATTTGCGCCAGGGCACTATGACAGTCTCAGAATATGTCATCCGTTATACCAGGTTGGCTAGACATGCACCGACTTTGGTTGCCACAGTTTGGGAGAGAGTTCGGAGGTTTATCGAGGGTCTTATTCTGCCCATTCGGTCCAGCATGGCTCGAGAGTTAGAGATGGATATTCCTTACCAGCAGGTAGTGAGCATTGCTAGGAGGATTGAGGGTATGCTCGAAAGAGAGCGAGGGGAGAGGGAGGCCAAGAGGTCTCGAGAGTCGGGTCACTACTATGGTGCCCGTACCCCTTCAGTCGGTCGTTATAGTAGGGGTTATTCTGGTCGCCCTGTACATTCAGCCTTGCCAGCAGCCGGTAGTACTCCAGCTCCGCCTGCACCTCAGGAGCCTTATTACGCGCCTCCAGTTTCTAGCGCGCCTCCTGCGCGGGGTGCTTCCAGAGGTCAGTCCAGCAGACCTAGCTCCAGTCAGTCACAACCACCACGTCCTCCCAGAGCTTGTTTCGAGTGTGGCGATACACGTCACGTGGTTAGGGACTGTCCTAGAATTGGTAGGGTGCATCTTCACAGACTGCTCAGCCACCGCGTGCTTCTTAGAGTTCTCAAGCTATGGTTCCAGCTACCACTGCCGCCCCACCTGCCCAGCTAGCCAGGGGCGGAGGATGGGGAGATGGGTCGCCCTTGTGAGAGGGGTCGGGCCAGATATTATTGCATTCCTGCTCGTACTGAGGCGGTTGCCTCCAATTCTATCATCACATGTATTATTCTGGTTTGTCACAGATAGGCATTGGTTCTATTCGATCCAGGCTCTACTTATTCATATGTGTCCTCTTATTTTGTTTCACATTTGGTGTGCCTCGGGATTCTTTGAGTGCCCCCGTTTATGTTTCTACTCCTGTGGGAGATTCTCTTGTTGTGGACCGCGTTTATCGGTCATGTCTGGTTACTATTCGTGGTTTTGAGACCAGGGCAGATCTATTATTACTCGGTATGGTTGACTTTGATATTATTCTGGGCATGGACTGGTTGTCTCCCCATCATGCTATTCTTGATTGTCACGCTAAGACCGTGACGCTGGCTATGCCAGGTGTTCCACATATTGAGTGGAGTGGTACTTTAGATCATACTCCCAGAAGAGTTATCTCCTTCCTTAAAGCTCAACGTATGGTTGAGAAGGGGTGTGCCGCGTATTTAGCTTATGTGAGAGATGTCAGTGTTGACACCCCTTCTGTTGATTCAGTTCTAGTGGTATGAGATTTCCCCGATGTGTTTCCAGTTGATCTTCCGGGCATGCCGCTCGATAAAGATATCGATTTTGGCATTGATCTATTGCGGGGCACTCAGCCCATTTCTATTCCTCCATATCGCATGGCTCTTCCTGAGTTGAAGGAGTTGAAGGATCAATTGCAGGAATTATTGGGTAAGGGTTTTATTCGGCCCAGTGTTTCTTCATGGGGTGCTCCTGTCTTGTTTGTGAAGAAAAAGGATGGTTCTATGCGTATGTGCATTATCGCCAGTTGAACAAAGTTACAGTGAAGAACCGATATCCTTTACCTCGTATTGATGATCTGTTTGACCAGCTTCAGGGCGCACAGGTGTTTTCCAAGATTGATTTGCGCTCAGGTTATCATCAGTTGAAGATTCGGGAGCCAGATATCCCGAAGACTGCTTTCAGGACTCAGTATGGTCATTACGAGTTCCTTGTTATGTCTTTTGGGCTGACTAACGCCCGACAGCTTTTATGCATTTGATGCACAGTGTATTCAGGCCATATCTTGACTCATTCGTGATTGTTTTTATTAATGATATTCTAGTATATTCCCGGAGCCAGGAAGATCATGAGCAGCACCTGAGGACAGTGCTTCAGACTTTGAGAGAGAAGAAATTATATGCAAAGTTCTCAAAATGTGAGTTCTGGCTAAGTTCTGTGGCATTTCTAGGCCACGTAGTATCGAGTGAGGGTATTCGAGTGGATCCGAGGAAGGTGGAGGCCGTTCAGGGTTGGCCCAGGCCCTCCTCAGCTACAGAGATTCGCAGTTTCCTCGACTTGGCGGGTTATTACCGCCGCTTTGTGGAAGGGTTTTCATCGATTGCGACCCCTAAGACTAGATTGACTCGGAAGGGTGCCCCATTTCAGTGGACATATGAGTGTGAGGTGAGCTTCCAAAAGCTCAAGACAGCTTTAACTTCAGCCCCAATCTTGATGTTGCCTACCGGTTCGGGGTCCTATACAGTTTATTGTGATGCCTCACGGGTTGGACTTGGAGCGGTGTTGATGTAGGACAGTAGGGTGATTGCCTACGCGTCCAGATAGTTGAAGGTACATGAAAAGAACTACCCTGTCCACGATCTTGAGTTAGCTGCTATTGTTCATGCCTTGAAGATTTGGCGTCATTATTTGTACAGGGTGCCTTGTGAGATCTATACTGACCATCGGAGTTTGCAGCACTTGCTTAAATAGAAGGACCTGAATACGCGCCAGAGGAGATGGTTAGAGTTGTTAAAGGATTATGATATTACTATTCTTTATCACCCGGGTAAGGCCAATGTGGTAGCTGATGCCTTGAGTCGCAGGGCGGAGAGTTTGGGGAGTTTGGCATATTTACCAGTCTCAGAAAGACCTATGGCGATGGATGTACAGGCCTTAGCCAGCCAGTTTGTGAGATTGGACCTTTCGGAGCCCAGTCGGGTTCTAGCCTGTGTGGTTTCTCGGTCTTCCCTATTTAATCGTATCAGGGAGTGGCAGTATGATGACCCTCACTTGCTTGTTCTTTAGGACAGAGTTCGGCGTGGTGATGCTAGGGATGTGATCATTGGGGATGATGGGGTATTGGGGATGCAGGGCCGGATTTGTGTGCCCAATGTCGACGATCTTCGAGAGTTGATTCTAGCAGAGGACCATAGCTCGCGGTATTCCATCCATCCGGGTGTCGCGAATATGTATCAGGACTTGAGGCAACACTACTGGTGGAGGCAAATGAAGAAGGATATAGTTGACTATGTGTCCAGATGCCTCAACTGCCAGCAGGTGAAGTATGAGCACCAGTGTCCGGGTGGGTTGCTTCAGCAGATTGAGATCCCAGAGTGGAAGTGGGAGCGTATCACCATGGACTTCGTATCTGGACTCCCACGGACCGTGAAGAAGTTTGATTCCATCTGGGTCATTGTGGACCGGCTGACCAAGTCCGCTCATTTCATACCTGTGTGTACCATTTATTCGTCGGAGCGGTTGGCGGAGATTTATATCAGGGAGATCGTCCGTTTGCATGGTATTCCAGTTTCTATCATTTCAGATAGAGGTACTCAGTTTACATCGCAGTTCTAGAGAGTCGTGCAGCAGGAGTTAGGCACTCGGGTGGAGTTGAGCACTGCATTTCACCTTCAGACGGACGGACAGTCCAAACGCACTATTCAGATTCTGGAGGATATGCTCCGTGCGTGCATGATTGAGTTTGGAGGGTCATGGGATCATTTCCTGCCAGTGGCGGAGTTTGCTTATCACAACAGTTATCAGTCCAGCATTCAGATGGCGCCGTATGAGGCCTTATATGGTAGGAGGTGTAGATCTCCGGTGGGTTGGTTTGAGCCGGGTGAGGCCAGGCTATTGGGCACAGAGATGGTTCAGGATGCAATGGAAAAGGTTAAGGTGATTCAGGATAGACTTCGTGCATCCCAGTCCAGACAGAAGAGTTACGCGGACAAGAAGGTTCGTGATGTTGCATATATGGTAGGTGAGAGGGTTATGCTTTGGGTCTCGCCCATGAAGGGCGTCATGAGGTTTGGAAAGAAAGGGAAGTTGATTCCGAGGTTTATTGGGCCTTTTAAGATCTTGAGGCGAGTTGGGGAGGTTGCTTATGAGCTTGCCTTACCTCCCAGCCTAGAAGGAGTTCATCCGGTATTCCATGTTTCGATGCTCTGGAGATATCACGGTGATCTGTCGCACGTGTTGGATTTCAGTTCAGTCTAGTTGGACAAGGATCTATCCTATGTTGAGGAGCCAGTGGCCATTTTGGACAGGCAGATCAGGAAGTTGAGGTCAAAGAACATTGCTTCAGTGAAGGTCCAGTGGCGGGGTCAGCCGGCAGAGGAGGCGACTTGGGAGACCGAGCAGGATATGCGCAACCAGTACTCTCATCTTTTTGCTACTTCAGGTATGTTCTATATGCTCGTTCGAGGACGAACGAATGTTTAAGTGTAGGAGGATGTAACGACCCAGCCGGTCGTTTTTGGAATTTACGCCCCGATCCCCAATTAATTGTTTCCCCTAAGTTCGTTTCTGCTATTTTGGTTTGCCGGGACATTCGGTATTAGGATTCGAAGTGTTTTGGGACACTTAGTCCATAAATGAGAGCTTAAGAGTTGAAAAATGGTCTGCATTCGGAACAGTATGAAGATGACCTCGGAATGGAAATCTAATGGTTCCGTTAGCTCCGTTAGGTGATTTCAGGGTTGGGAGCGTGTTCGGAATATATTTTGGAGGTTCGTAGCTCATTTAGGCTTGAAATGCCGAAGTTTGAATTTTTGAAGTTTCCGTTCCAATAGTGAATTTTTGATCCGGGGGTCGGATTTGAATTCCCGAAGTTGCTGTAGCTCCGTCATGTCATTTGGGACGTGCGTGCAAAATTTCAGGTCATTCGGGCGAGGTTCGCTTAGATTTTTTATCGAAAGTGTGTTTTGTTGGAATTTGAAGTTCTTAGGCTTGAATCTTTGATTTAATTGGATTTCTGGTATTGTTTTAGGTGTTTTAAGGATTAGTACAAGTTTAAATGAGGTATTAGGTGGTATTGGTACTTTTGGTTGAGGTCCCGGGGGTCTCGGGATGAACTCGGATGGCTAAACAGAGAATATTTGGACTTATGAAGATTTTAGGCCTGCTGCTTCTGGTATTTTCACTTCTGCGGTTTTGGAGCCGCAGAAGCGGAGCCGCTTAAGCGGCCAGGCAGCCGCATAAGCGAAAGTGGGCGTTTGGCCAGGAACCGCAGAAGCGGAGATTGTTCCGCTGAAGCGCACTCTCTTCTGTGATGGGAAGACCGCATAAGCGGTTGGTCGGGCATTGAAGGAGACCGCAGAAGCGGTTAATTTTTCCGCAAAAGCGGTTGGGCCGCAGAATTGGAAAATGGTCTGGACAGAATGTTTAAGTTTTGAAAATGGGACTTCGTTCCCATTTCCCATTTTTAACGATTTGGAGCTCGGTTTGGGCGATTTTTGGACAGATTTTCTTGGAGAACAACGGTGTAAGTATTCTTAACTCAATTTTGGTTGAATAACTCGAATCTATTACAAGTTTTGGTGTTTAATCTGAAAATTTTGTTGAAAGGGGTTAGAAAACCCTCTTGGATAGAATCACTTATATGAAGGTCGAAATGATATGGGAATTTTGTAAT
This sequence comes from Nicotiana glauca, assembly GCA_026770625.1. Lineage (NCBI taxonomy): Eukaryota > Viridiplantae > Streptophyta > Magnoliopsida > Solanales > Solanaceae > Nicotiana > Nicotiana glauca. The sequence goes on from MU757015.1 coordinate 5,906, forward strand.
TTCGGTATGGTTAGACTCGTGAGAGTGCAAGGTTTCTGGAAATGTAAATTTTACTCGGTTCCGAGACGTGGAGCCCGAGGGGTATTTTGGTCATTTTACCTATTTTCGCGCCCTAGCTTTAGTTTTTATAGTGGAATCGGTTGTTTGTAATATTATTACGATATATAATTTAATTGAATAGATTTGAGCCATTTGGAGTCGGATACTCGTGGCAAGAACGTGGTGTTGGATTGATTTTGAGCCGGTTCGAGGTAAGTGGCTTGTCTAACTTTGTGTGGGGACCCTTCCCCTTAGGATTTGTTCTTGATATTTGAGTGCCTTGTACGCGAGGTGACGAGTGCGTACTTGAGCCGATTGATAAAAAATCCGGTTTCACTTAAGTTGTAAATATTTAATTTTCTTTCTTAATTGCCTTATCTTACTTGAAGCTTATTACTTGCGCTAGACTAGGAAAGCATGTCTAACTGACATAATTGCCTAATTGCTTAAGTTGTTCAATTGTACTACGTGAAGCATGCTAGCTAGTTCTATCTGCCACTCTGTTTTTCATACTTATCCCTTGGTGTTTTCGGCTGTGATTGCACTTTTATTTTGGGACTACGGGACGGTATCCCGGGAGATCCCCCTGCACTTTTATTTTGGGACTACGGGACGGTATCCCGGGAGATCCCCCTGCACTTTTATTTTGGGACTACGGGACGGTATCCGGAGAGATCCCCTGCACATTTATTTTGGGACTACGGGACGGTATCCCGGGAGATCCCTATGCACTTTTATTTTGGGACTACTGGATGGTATCCAGGGAAATCCCCCCGCACTTTTATTTTGGGACTACGGGACGGTATCCCGAGAGATCCCCTACACATAATGATTGGACTACGGGACGGTATCCCTGGAGATTCTTTGATACTGGTACGAGAGTTAGACTACGGGACGGTATCCCAGGTGAATCCATTGGGCAGTTGAGGAGAGGGCTACAGGACGGTATCCTGGGAGACCCTCATTGGTACTTGAGATTGAGTTGTGTTTACCTTGTGTTTCTGCCTTATCCTGGTAGTTATCATTGTTTCGTTGATTTGCCTTACTACACTGCTGCGTTTATTATTTTGTCAGATTTCCACATTGTTAATTATTGCTACTATTATATTTTTGCCTCAGTAGGGCCCTGACCTTTCCTCATCACTACCCAACCGAGGTTAGGCTTGGCACTTACTGAGTACACCTTCCTGCGCATGTTTTTCATGTGCAGATCATACAGGTACCTCTACTCAGGCGCACTATCCTTGAGGCGAGGAGACATACGGAAACTTCGAGGTATATCTGCAGCGTCCGCAGACCGAAGAGTCTTCTTCCTTATTCTAGTTGTAGAGCTGTTATCCTATCATACTTTTGATGTAGTTATTCTGGAGATTAGAGCACTTATTGGAATTCTATTAGCCTGTGTTTTCCCGTGAGTTTCCGGGTTTTGGGATTTGGTTGTAGATTTCCGCATATTCTTAGAGTTGTACAGGCCGGACGGCCTTATACTCAGTTGTTATTTTTCATATGTTCAGTTTTAATTGGTTTTTCCGCAAATATTATATCTTTTCTGCAATACTTGGCTTACCTGGTCGTGGGGACTAGGTGCCATCACGACATGTTCACGATCGATGAACTAGGGTCGTGACACGCGCTCCCGCAAATCACAACTCAAAATCCTTTCCAAAAATGCACACTCTTCACATATAACAGTCAACAATACCAACACCCTATTAATTTCTGATACTTATTTAGAAGAAATCCACACTATGCAACATATTCCTTATGCCCGTAGCAGCCAGCAGAATCAAGTCGTTGCCCAAACCATCAAGAACTCTCCGAGATCCACCCGCACGTAACTAAGCTATTAGGATCGTATCTCCCAAATCAACTAAGTCACACAAACCTTCCAATACCGGAGTGCTGCCACAAATGTTAGTAGAGAATTCCCATTCGAAAGGACCAATTACTTCCATTACTATGCTGACCCAACACTACTGAGCTGACCCATTTCTTCGGACAATCGATATGTAATAATCCCAATCAAAGTCCAAAATACAGATGATCCTAACATGAACCACGTAGCCAAAAGCTCATACACCACTACATTTCCTTTGAAGCACCCCGTTTTGCCGCAACCACGATAACCATGCTAAATAGACCTCCTGTGAATCTGAAGTTGTTCCTCCGACTCTCCTTGATGCTGAAATGTAGATTCATTATTGATGTAGAAATAGTATAAGCCCCAACATCATCTCGTGCAAGATCTCAGACCTTGGTCATACCCCAAATCCGAGAACCTACCAATACCACATATACACATACCTCAGGCTAAAACTGATATAAATCTGACTCTGCAATCTGAATACCGCTATTGGACTCCTCCACTTGGCGCAAAGCCATAGAAAACAACGTCTGATGATCCGCAAATCTAACCTTCACGACTCGCACAACACAAATCAGAAGGTACTCCAATACCACCAACTATTCCTAATCAACACCCACCTCGTGACCTTGCGACGACTAGTCAACTAATTAAATCTTTCCAAGCTGGCACTCATCAACTAGATGGCAGAATCGATGCGCCTCCATATGAACCATTGAATAGCGTCCCAATACCTCCGTATATTCAGTCTGGATAGCACATTAAGACAAATTCTGAGCATCACTGACTCCTTCGTAGCCCATCTATAGCATCACGAACCACTGGCGCATAGGGAACGCTGAGAGCATTATATTAGACACGAGTGGATGTAAAGGGACATAAGTCATATACTTCGAGTTGAATCAATATCACACGACAAGGAATGAAAAAAGTGGAATTTCCTAACAGTTCTGTAGCCTCTCGAAGATAAGCACAAACGTCTTCGTACCGATCTGGAAGACTCTACTAAACCTGCTTATGACTCGTACCACCTATGAACCTAGAGCTCTGATACCAACTTGTCACGACCCAAAACACCTCCGAAGGAGTCGTGATGACACCTAGTCTCTAAACTAGGTAACCCTAAAAATTACTGAAATAACAATAACATTTATTCACTTCAAAATAAATAACTATCAATATTGGTACAAGTCATAAGCCTTTTTAAGAGTAGTCATATAAAATAAATACAACACTGTTCTAGAAAGAGAAGGAATCAATGGAACGTAAGTACAAACGAAGGTGACTCCGAGGCCTGCGAATGCATCAACAGGTTACCATGAGTCTCCATCGCGACGACCCACACAGTTACTATCGATCAATACATGGATCTGTACACAAAAAATATACAGAAGTGTAGTATGAGCACACCACAGCGGTGCCCAGTAAGTATCAAGACTAACCTCAGTGGGGTAGTGACGAGGAACAGTCAAGACACCTACTGGTCAAATGAAATGAATAGGATGTGATAATAAAATATCGAGATAAAGATAACGAGGTAATATCAACAGTGGGGAAAATTCAAAATACAAACAGTAGGGACAATAAAGGGAGAATAAGGATTGTAACGAATGATAACCAAGTAAATCAGATAACCAAGTAAATCCATACTGACATAATAGGAACAGAGACGAGTAAGAATGTATTCCAATAAAGAAGGCAATGCCAACTTAATTATCCACATCACATCTAATACTCAATCCTCGATTTCTCATATCATAATCTCAACTTCCGAACCTTCAGCACACATGGCACCTTGTGCCCACATATTTTTCCATCTCACTTTTAATAACAAAATACACATGCTATACAATACATAATGTCCATACATATGCACTCAAGATGTTCAAGAAGTCACATTTACATAATATAAAGTAAATTACAATTACTAAACTAATTATAAAAACCATGAGAAAAGCTAAAGTTATTTTTATAAATTATTTGAGTAAAGAAAGTACCCCTTTCAATTAAAATACAACATCGAATGAATTGTTACCTTTAACATAGGAGTTAATAACTTAGAACTTAGTAGAAATTTCTTTTTAAGTAAAATACAACCTCAGACCATTTAAGAGAATATAATTGAAAAACTAATTGAATTAAAGATGTAACAATTTTTTAAAGTTTGAAGTATTGAAATGTATATATATAAATACGGCGAGGTATTGAAAACACTGTAGGTTCTAACACAAAGGATCACGGCAGTAAAAAAAAATTAAATAGTTAAAACACTTGAATTGATAGCAACATATAAACAAAGCAACAGAAAGTGCATAGCATCACCCTTAGTGCTTTAACTCTCAATCCTCACCAAGCAATCAATAATAAAAATGTGCATGGTATTACCCTTCGTGCTTTATCACTCTTCCTCACCATATGAATCATATAAATGTGCACGACATCACCCTTCGTGCTTTATCTCTCTTCCTCACCGTATGCATCAATATAAATATAAATGTGCATGGCATCACCCTTCGTGCTTTATCTTTCTTCCTCACCATATGCGTCAATATAAATATAAATGTGCACGGCATCACCCTTCGTGCTTTATCTCTCTTCCTCACCGAATGAATAATATAAATGTGCACGGCATCACCCTTCGTGCTTTATCTCTCTTTACTCACCATATTTATCAATATAATGTAAATGTGCACGCATTACCCTTCGTGCTTTATCACTCTTCCTCACCCAAACAGTAGAAACAACAATATCTCGGCAAGGGAATCAATCAATAGAAACAATAACATCTCGGCAAGGGAGTCAACAATAGAAATAATAACATCCCGGTAAGGGAGTCAACAATAGAAACAATAACATCCCGGTAAGGGAATCAACAATCCATAATAAGGGTCACGAAAAAAACCAAGAAGCATGATATCCTCAGCAAAACAACAAGACATAATAAGCACGTGATAACTACACCGGTAACCACAACAGTTGGACATATAACATATTTGCACGAAGTCATAGAGGAACTTATAATCAAGGAGTATCAAAAAAATAAGGAAGACAATCACTTCAATTAAGGCCATTAAGGGTCAATGTAACACGTAGAATTAGAGGAAAGCTAATAACATCATATGGAGCATATAGAGGCAATTTAAGCAATTAGGAAACCCAATCATAACGGAATACTTTTCACATAATGAACATAAGGACCTAAAAACCCTAGAGCAAATTTTCCACAAATAAGTCCGAGCACACACTCGTCACCTCCCATGCACGGACTATAATTAGCATAGAACACTCAAATCCTAAGGGTAAGTCCCCCACACAAGGTTAGATAAGATACTTACCTCAAAGACGATAAATCGATACTCTAAAATGCACTTCTCGGTTGAAAAGACCTCCGAACGGCTCAAATCTAACAAAATACGACTTGAAAACATCAAACAATGCAAGAGAAAATAATTCTAATTAATAAAACTATGATTCTTATACAATTTGCAAAAAGTCAACAAAAGTCAACTCCCCGAGCCCGTACCTCGGAACCCGACAAAATTTACAACAACTGAATACCCATTCCGATACGAGTTCACCCATGCAAAAATTATCGAATTCTAATACCATTTGGTCTTTCAAATCATCATTTTATATTTTCGAAAGATTTCATAATTTTCCCCAAATTTTCCTTTAGATTCTCTTGAATTTGATGTTAAATCTAAGATAAAATCACAAAATATAGTTGGGAATTGATTAGAGACACTTACCTAGTGATTTGGCATGAAAATCTTCTCTCAAAATTGCCACTCTCGGAGTTAGGGTTCAAAATATGAAAAATGAGCAAAAACTCGGAATACTTAGCTTTTAGCAGGTTGCAGATGTCGCATTTTACGACACTGGGTTCACAAATGCGAACTTGCAAATACGAAGAAAGCTTTGTAAATGCAAAGCCTGGAATCACCCTGCTAAGGTCGTATTTGCGACAGAAACCTCGCAAATGCGAAGGTCGGCTCCTCGCACATGCGGCAGCCTCATCGCAAATGCGAAGGATGCCCAGTCGCCCAGGCATCGCAAATGCGATGGTTCCTCGCAAATGCGATGGCTGCATTTGCGACCAAAACATTGCAAATGCAAAGAAACCAGAACCAGAAAATTAAAATTCATGGAAACCATTCCGAAATCACTCCGTAACTCACCCGAGCCCTCCGGGCTCCAAACCAACTATACACACAAGTCTAAAAACACAACGCGAACCCGCTCTCGCGCTCAAATCATCAAAATAACTTCTAAGACCATGAATCGGATGCCAAAACGTATGAAAATCAAACTTAAACTTTAAGAATTTCTAGAATTGCAACCAAGCGTCCGAACCATATCAAATCAACTCCAAACGAAGCTAAATTTTGCAGACGAGTCCCAAATGACATAACAGAGCCATTCCAACTTTCGGAATCGCATTCCAACCTCAATAACACAAAAGTCAATCATGGGTCAAACCCCTCCATTTTTCAAACTTCAACTTTTTCCAACTTTCACCGAAATGCCTCAAATTAACCTACGGGTCTCCAAATCCAAATACGAACACACGCCTAAGTCCAAAATTATCATACGAAGCTATTGACATCATCCAAAACTTATTCCGGAGCCATTTACTCGAATGTCAAATTCCTACCTCTTAAGCTTCCAAAACTAAATTCCTTCTTCCAATTTAACTCCGATTCATTCGGAAACTGAATCCAAACATGCACACAAGTCGATATATATAATGTGAAGCTGCTCGTGACCTCAAACTGCTGAACCAGATAGAATTGTACAAAATAACCAGTCGCGTCATTACAAAGTGTCTCTACAAATATTTATACAAAGGTGTATAAAAATATATAATAGTGTATAAGATGTGTTTATACACTCATATACACTATTATACAAGATTATACATAATTATACAAAAAATTGGCTTCGTCTTCTTCTTTGCGTCTTTTTTAAAATTTAACACAAATCCTGCTCAAATCTACTTCAAATTTAAATTTTGTACTCCTTTTGATATTTTTAATCAATTAGAATAACACCCAATCCAAACAAATAATAGACTCAAAAAATTCTATTTTCGAAAGCAAAGTTTTGAATGACTTTCAATCGTGAACTTCTACTCTTCAGTTTTCTTACATTGCAACCAGGTGACACATGGGGGAAACATAAAATATACGGGCCCTTGAAGTATGTGTACAAGATGTGAAAATAAGAGAGAATGAAAGCAATGGTTGTGAGAACATAGATTTATCTCCATAGCTTTTAGAAGCAATGGTTGTGAGAACACAAATTTTAAATTTGCTACTGTTTTTAAAATATGTACAATATGAGCTAGTTAGGTTAAAACTTAAAAACATGAGCCATTTTTTATTATGGTTTGAAGTCACATGTATTTTCTTGTAATTCTTTCATTGATGATTTAACTCACCAAATTTAACTTATCTTAAATATAGGTTGAAGTGGAAGTACACATGATACAAGCTACTCATATTAGCATTATGTTTGGATTATTGTTACCCATCATTTTGTAATGTATTGCATTATACAATATTATATTGTATCGTATCGTTTTATGGATACAATGTTCGAATAGATTGTATCGTTTGCTGTTGTTAAGCATATTTTTGTTATTTTGTTTGACTGTGTCGTACTGTATTGTACCTGATAAGTTTACTAAAATACCCGCAATTATTAAAAAAAATTTTTGTTAAGAATTACACATAAAAATAATTTAAGAAAATCTCTTTCTACTCATTTTTCATTAATTATGCAGCTTGGAAACAATATCAAGAATCTGGAAAAAAAAGTTAACTAATATTAGCAATTTTTTTTAATTAAAACGATGAAAGAGACAAAGAATCATTCGGAGACTTGGATAAAAAGAACACGGCAAACGAACTCTAGAAGGGTGGAATAAGACAAGGTAGGTCAATAGGTTGTAAATTTGGAGTTGAAATAAAAAAATTAAATAATAAAATAAAATTATAGAATAATAAGTAAAAGCACAATTAAAAAAAAAAGGAAATAATTTCACCATACCAAATCTGTTATTTCATAAAATGAGGCTTTTAAGTTTTAATTGTCCTAAAATAATAAATTTAATAATATGATACAATTAATAATAAATAAACAATAAAAAATTCCGGACAGCATTACAATGCAAATTCAAGGGGTAACAACCATCCCAACAAGCTGTAGAAGTTCCCGAGATTGTACTCTCTTTTTCTCCTTCTTATTTCTCCTAGTTTTTAGATTAAATTTTAAAGAAATTTAATTTGTTCAAAATCAAGAAGTAGGTTGGGGAGTAGTGTGATTCAGCTAAATTAGTTAGGGTTTGGCGAATGGCTTCTACTCCGAATCCAGAAACTGATGAATCAGCTAAATCTGCTTCCTCACCGTACGCATCGATGTCTCCTTTTGCTCACATCAGTTGCATCTTCCCAAATTAAACAATTAATGATTTTTTGTTTGTATTTTACATTTGCAGGCAGAAAAGCGTATATAAAGATCCGGATGATGGGCGCCAGCGTTTCTTACTGGAATTGGAATTTGTTCAATGCCTTGCTAACCCAACTTACGTTCACTGTATGTATTCCCATATTATTTTTAAGTGTGTAAGATGCATTGTGTTTTAATAGGACAAGTCAAATTTGGGTGTAAAAGTTTTAGCTTGTCTTATCCCCTTCATATTTATGGTGGTTTATTTTGTGTTGATTTTGATGCAGATTTAGCTCAGAATCGATATTTTGAAGATGAAGCTTTTATTGGGTACTTGAAATACCTACAATACTGGCAACGGCCCGAGTACATAAAGTTTATAATGTAAGTTCATTTTCTATTGCAACTTTATGATTTATTTGGTAGATGTTCCTTGTTTCTTTTTTGTTTGATGTGGACTGTGGTTGTCATCATCTACCAGTTATTTCCCTTTCTTGATGTTAAATGCAGGTATCCTCACTGCCTATTCTTTCTCGAGCTTCTCCAAAATCCAACATTTCGTAATGCAATGGCGCATCCTGCCAACAAGGTAAGAAGTTGTATCATTTGTTATTGTGGTTTCATTCTCCACTTTTACCGTCTCCTTTAGTTAGTTAATACTGTCAGCCACTATCAAGAAAATTTGTCCCACTTTTTGTGTAAACATAGTCTCTGTCAACCAAAGTATTTTATGATACAAGGTAGTTAGTCGTTTACTTTATTCCCCTTAATGAATTTTCTCCTAGCTTTTCGATATAGAATTATAAGTATTAGTTGGATAGCCCAAGTTAATGCTGCCAGTGAAGACTTTTTCATCTCATTTCATGTTGTATATTTGTTTGCCAATCTAACATTGTGGTGCATTACTATCTGTGATATGATCTGATTTACATTTTTTGTTACTATTAGGAAGTGGCACATAGGCAGCAATTTTATTTTTGGAAGAACTATAGAAACAACCGGTTGAAGCATATTTTGCCGCGGCCGCTTCCTGAGCCTGCAACTGCACCAGCAACTTCTGCTCCGCTAAGTGTAGCCCCTCCAGCTGCTCCACCTCCTGCTCCTTCACCTGTTTCAGCTGCAGCTCCCTCTCCGATGCAGTATGCCATTCCTCCTGGATCTGGTCTTGCTAAAGCTGACCCAAGGAGCGCCGCTGTTGATCGAAGAAAGAGAAAGTATTTCATCTCTTCTTTTACTTTACTGTTACTGTGAAAAAGTTTTCAAAGCTTGTTGCTGTTTGCTACTGTACTCCCTCTTGCTCTGATTTCATAATTTTTACGGTTAGATCTTTTGACTTAATATGTCTAACATAGTTAATGGCTCGGTTAATTTGGTTTTTGCAGGAAAGACGGGTGATTTTCTTTCATTCGTGACACAGGCATCCAATCAATTTAATTCATGGATAAAGGTAATAACTTCATTTTGGAATTAGCGATTTAGTACTCTCATAGGTAAATGCATTGTGAAATCCTAGTGACTAGTAAGAGTGTGATGTTGTTTATTGAATGTTTTAGAGTCCAGCCCAAGTCTCAAGCACTAGCTATGGCCTCTCATCCTTTCTCCTTTCACAAAAACATAGTACTAGTGTATTGTTACCAAGATCACCAAATTAGCTTGTAAACTTCAAACCGTGATGCTAAATGAAACATTAGCTTCTTCCGTTGAAAGAGTTGCGAATAGGCGGAAGCCAACAATTATGTAGAAGAATACTAAGAAAGAATACTACAACAACAACAACAACATACCTAGTGTAGACTCACAAGTAGAGTATACGCAAACCTTATCCCTGCCTTAAAAAAGGCAAAGAGACTGTTTCCGGAAGACCCTCGGCAAATTCAAATGAACGTGAAAGGACTACTAATTTATATACCAAAAACGATTTGATTCAAATGAAGACAAGTTCAATCAATCTAGAGGAAGGAAGAAAGAAACATGAGGGAGAAGAGGTGAACTCATACAGAAAATTTTACCCTAAGTTTCAAGTTGAAGTCAAGAAATAGAACATGAAATCAAGCCCTACGCTTAGAACCGTTAAGCTGAACTAATTATTGCAATGATTACAAGTATATATAGGAATGAGAGAATGTAAAAAAAAGTCCCAAAAATCCTTAAAATAAAAGCTCCAGGTTGACTGGATGGATCTATCCACGCTACATGTTATGCTGCATCATAGATTTGTGCAATGTTTTGTATCGCAGTGCAGAACCTTGTGGAGAACTCTGCGCACATTTCTTTGTTTTCTGTCAAATGCAACAGATATCTGCCTGTGGTTTCATGTCTAGTGCACTTTAACATCCATTTTTGGTCCCTTTGTACCCCCCAAGGACGCTACAAGCACATGAAAGTGTTTGTAAGGTATTTCCAAGCCTTTTAGCTCATCTTTCATATGCACTTATGTTTGAGCACTCCCTTGGATGCTATAATCAGTGTATCTAAGTTTGGGAACCTTTATAATCTTTGCTAAATGGGAGGATTATTTTCAACCATAGCGAGCAATGGCAAAAACAAAAACCTTTCTTCCCATAAAAAAGAGCTGATAATCGAAGAATAAAATATATTTCTTGAAGCTTAGCAAAAATCAGCAGAATAAGTTTATCATTTGATTAATAAAAATTAGTGATTAGACAACTGGGTTTCATTCCTCTTTTCAAATGAGAGTGGCAAGTGTATTCCAATTCACCGAAGATAGACCCATATCGCTGTAGTAATTTTTGTCGTTGCAATCCTTTCCTCAAGCCCCTTTCTTTCCTTGCCGCATTTAGAGTATGTTGTTGCTGCTTTTGAATGGAGTAGAAAGAGAGAAAAAAGATGAAAAATTTCACAGTTTCTTTCTCGGAAAGCTCGTTGATCAGAGGTTGAAGAAGAAAAGCAAATAAGAAGAGTAATTTGGCAAAAATCAATGAAGAAATGGGAAGGAGTGAAAGTGAAAACCGAGATTGTGAAGGAAAAGAAAATAAGGAAAATTACTTAAAGTCCCTTTGTTAGATGTGTTTTCTAAGTATTGACGTGAGTATTTTAGGATAGGCAAAATACATATACGGCTACTTAAACTTGTCCAATATTGTCACTTTGCTACCTTAAGGGTGACTTGTACCTATAAGATACTTCAACTTCACTTCACTCAATATGTGTCTATCAAACACAAAAAGTTGACATGGCAAAAGAGGTGCATTCCACTTCTCTTAGGCGCATGACAAGCTTAAATTTCGAATTCTTCTTTTTTCCTTTTAATTTTTCAAAACTATTTTTATCGAACCACCATGTACACCATCTTATAGTTGTTCCGCCATCCTCGTCCTCCAAAAAATTTGCTACCGTTTTGTTTAATCTTCTTCCATCTGACATTTTCCATTTGATACTGGCCCAAATTGAGATTCCCAGTAATTACAAACTAATTTTCAGAAAGAACAAGATTAAAATGAAACAAAAACAGAGAAAATTAGTGACTAACAACTTGAATCTACCCAAATTAAAAAACACTCATCAAATTTTTCGAAAAATTATCTTAACAGGATATTATAATATTTTGTTCTTATGAAAAGAATCCACTAATAAAAATGATATATACCAAGAAACTAAACCTGATATCTTGCCAAAAAATTATTTCCGGTCGGATCCGATCACTTCACTGTCACTCCTGGTAAAGGAAACTACAAAAACATGGACATAAGAGCTAAGAGGTATGGCTGGGCCGTGGTTGAAGTCGCTAGAGGAGGAGATGAATTGGTGAGAAGATGGAGGTTGAAACAGTGGTGACCGAATTCCGGCCAGTGTTCGCCGATGACAGATCTGACAAAAGAGAAGATAGCAAGTAACCAAAATGTAATATTTTCCTAAAACTAAACCCCGAGCCGTCTCTGCTACTTTACACTAGGTTAGTTCTGAAATTTAAAAAAATGAGTAAAAGGAGGGGGAAAAAAGATACTAGTAAAGAAGAAACGTTTAGGGGGTGGGGGGTGTAAAGGTAAGACGGAACAGGGGGAAGGGCTTTCTCTCTTAAAACAATTTTCTTGTTTTTTTTAGAAGGAATTTTCATTAAGTTAAGTCAAAAGCCACGTGGTTTCTTTTTATTCATTAAGTTCTGCCATGCCAGCGTGTGTGAAATACACACACCATATTTGTTTTACTAATTAATTTCGTGTGTTTGATAGACACATATTGAATAAAGTTGAAGTATCTAATAGGTACAAAGCCTCACTTGAGGTAGCTAAGTGACAATATTGGACAAGTTTAAGTAGCCGTATATGTATTCCGCCTTTAGGATAAACAGAAACGGGTAGCTAAGTGACAATATTGGACAAGTTTAAGTAGCCGTATATGTATTCCGCCTTTAGGATAAACAGAAATGGGTAAATTGCTGACTTACTACCTTGATGTAGTAGTTTAGCAAAACTCATTCTTTTAATACCAAAAAGGCGCTTAAGCAGATTTTTTTAATTTATTCCTACAATTGAAAAGAACTCACTTGAAGATTGAGATAGAAAACAAGAGTTATCCAACCGTAAAATGCTATTGGCAGTATTTTACAAGTACAAATTGATTTATTGGGAAGTGTCGTGGCTGATGTGACTTTCTTTTATAGTGTTTCTTTAGTAGCCTTATGAACTACTCCTTCTACTTGGATAATTTGCACAGGTTATAAGATAGAACATCATTTTCTTTACCTTTAACACTCAAGATTTTAATGAAAGAGTTAAGTACCAATAAAGTAGACATTTTAAGCTGAATTTAGATTTAAGGGTTTAAGGATTAGGGTAAAAGAACTATATATATGACATGTATTTCCTTTATTAATTTAGTTTAATGTCTTCTTTTATTAATTTAATTTAATGTCTTTTTTTTTTTTTTTTAAATT
>MU757015.1:23793-37849 GCA_026770625.1 Nicotiana glauca
GGGGGGGGGGGGGTTATCTAGTTTTCAGTATAGTATTATGTCGATGTTTCAGTTTCTGTTAAATATTCCCATCTGAGTGCATTGATTCCTGAACTTTCCTATGACAGCTTAATGCATCCTATTACTGGAATATAATTTCACAATCACTTGTAGCTGATCACTGATGGAAAGAATCAACCCTAGTTCATTGCTGCACGCGCATACAAGAGTGGAGTTCGACAGTTGTATCCTGGGATCTGGTGCATCGCTGCTAGTTGAATTCAGATTCTGATGCTATTCTTGGTCTTGGTCTTCATCACCAAAAAAATAAAAGAAAATGCTAGTTCTCCCTGTGATCATCACTCATCAGCTCACTCTTTCTGTTGGTTTCGCAGAAGGTAATAGTAAGTTATGTGGTAGATTGGTAATATGGAAAGCTGTTTTCCTCCATCTCTCATGAAAATGTGCATGCAAATAGCCAACCACTTGAATATGGTCTCTCATGCCTTGTTATTGACCATTGAGATAATATTACGCTGTGGGTTTCTTCCGTAGTATAAGTGAATTAGAAGTATTTTCCTGCCTTCAATGTATCGGCCACCTAGGTTGATCTTAAGACCGATTAAACAGATACAGTTTCTCCATTTCATTAGAAAGCATCGGAGTAGCTCAAAGTTGTCATTAGTCTATCAACCGGGAGATGCAGGTTTCTGCAATTTTTCTGTTCTTAGAACAACATAAACTTCTATGATTTTGGACAGTGTTTTTCTTTAAATATTAAAAAATTCAACTCTTACGAATAGTTGGGTAGATGATGAATGTTTTCATATGTTGAAGACGTTTGGAGACGTTGGACTCTAGACATCAAGGGTTAGAATTTTTTTCTCTACAGATACAAAATTAGGACAAAATTTACATGATATAGCTAGGTATCCCTATTTACAAAAAGTAACTATATTTTCTTACAAAATATATAAATTACATACAATTTATATATAATTGTATGCCATTTGTTGTACAGAATCCAGTTAAAATATGCAATTTATATGCAACTTGTTATATAACCTTTTGTTGTATAGAATTTGGTCAAACACATATAACATGCATACAGTTATATTAGTTGTATGTATTTTTTATGTCATTTGTACGCTTGGCATGCAAAATACATTCCATTAATTTGTCTCTCTTCGAGTTTCAATCTGAAATTCCAATTAAAATCAATTGGAATCTCCACCAAGCTCCCTTGAGATTGAGACAAACTTCAATGGATATTTTCAATTATTTGTAATCCAAATAAATAATAAATTTGCAAAACTCGATTTTCCAATTGAAAACTCCGAAGTTTTTTGCCAATGGAGCGTTAAAAGGAGTTACATCTTTATAATTTTTTCTTACAACTATTTTTTAAAAATAAGGAAATTGTTATTACTTAATTAGATAAAGTTTTCTCTGAATTTAAGTGGACAACAATTGGTTGACTGTTGCCTCCATAGAATTGTTTGATCCCACGACCTATAAGTTTGAGCAAGTAAAGTCGCGATGCTAGTGCTAATGATGGCAATTCCGTCAATTGAGTTTTCCGCGGACTATTACAATCAACGCTAATGAATATGAGGAATAACACCTGTGCAAGATAAATGTAGCAATATCAGATCTTCTGGATTGTAATGAGTTTTGTTGAGAAAGAAAGAAGGGGAGTGTTTGACAAAAAAAATATAGATCTTGACTAAACTAATTAAATGTGTATAATGAGGGGTTAATCTTACTTAATAATAGTAACCTCAGATTTATAATCGATTAATGAGAATAATGTAGACTAGCGCTTCACATAAGATCAAATGCAAGGAGCATTTGATGTTTGAGACCATTAATGATGAGTAAATATAAAGCAATAAATGACAATAAATGGCACTAAGCAAATAAAGAAAATGTTTAACCCAATATTAAATAAGGTAGATGGTTCTTTCTTCTGACAATGATAAATGATTGACAAACAGAATATTAGCACCCTTCTCGGATCTGGTGGAAAAGGTGTAGAATAATAGAAGATCAAATCTCTTTAGAAAGATAATATTTGTATTCTATCTAGAGAGAAAGTCTGCTTTTTATATAGTGTTCTTATCAGAGGATAGTACATGCCTATCACCTGACCTCTCTTTTTATTTATAAGAGATATATCCCCCAATTAACCCTAAAAGTACAAACAGAGGAAACATTCAATGGAATATTTCCTAAAAAATCTTGTTACTAGATTGCTCCTTTTGACACTTGATTTCGGCCATGATCGACTGCTCGACAGTGAGTTCTATTGGTTATTAATTGACCTCGGCTAAATTACTAAGTAATACCACTTCAGGTCAAATATCCTTAGTTAGATTTTCACCCATACAGTTAGTCCCTCCGCTTGTCGAGGCCGTCTCTCAGACGACCTCGATGAGCGGATTTTGCTAGTCGTAGTCGAGAGACTTAGGCGGGCAGGTCGAGTAATAACGCTCATGGCGAGGTGGTAGCATGGCGCTTTGTGAGCCATAACTTGCCTTTACGTCAATTCATAATAATGTCATGACATCATGCGTCATTATTACGCATTTTCTCGATGCGTTGCATCGCTTCCCGTGCCTCCGCCGTTTCGGTATTTGTGCATCGACGATTAGTATTCTTGATTATGGTGCCTAGGTTTTTACGAATGATAGAAGACCCTCTACCTGATCCTTTGTGTTTTCAGGTGTTTGAGTCTCTATATCTTTCTTTCTTCTTCCTAGTGTTCTTGCTTTCGTTATTTCTACCTTTGCATTCCTATTTTTTCCTGATCTTAGCAACTTCTGCTACTCATGCCTCCTCTGTACTTTGCATTTTATTTACATATAAACAACCAAAGATGATTAATACATATTCTAACTCTGGGGAGACATATGACCCGGTTCCATCGGCAGTGAGCATGCCCCTTAATGATGATGAGGCTGCCATTGTTACAAAGGATGAGAGCTTCCCTACGGCAGAGGAAATAGTTCCTTATAGGGAGAAATCTAGGTCTGATTTTCGAAGTTTCCAGAGGACGACCCTGAAATTTTGGAGTCGTTGATGACAGAGGCGGCTCTCACTAGGGCCAGATTCAAAATTCCCAACCATATAGACTTGATCCCCGCAGGTCATGTTGTGGTGCAAATACACCACCCTAGGTACTATGCCTTCTACGTATACCCCTTCTATATTGGTTACTCTTTCCCCATTCTTCCCCTAGCCGAAGAATTTTGCCGCTATTACCGTGTGTGCACGACTCAACTTTCCCGCTACATCTACAAGCTCATTCGCATGATCTCGAAATTTTCGAAGTTAACCGCGGCCGAGGTGACACTCTGCCACCTGATGCATCTCTTCGCCCCAAATTTTCACAGGGGGATGATGTTATATCTCTGCCAAAGATGCAGTAAATATCTAGTGGTAAAAACGGACGATAAGGCCAACCGCTAGTTCTGTCTCAATTACTTCTATGTCAGAACCGATGACATAGTGATTAATGCAAGCGGGTTCTCTGGGCTTTGGAACTATGCCGTAAGTATCCTTCCTTTTCCCTCATTGTACTTCTTGATGGTCGACCCTTACTATATTGACTGTTTTTTCTTCATGCAGCTGAGGTCGAACCCCCTCCTTTAGTCGAGGATATTCATGAACAGGTTAGCCGGGTCCTTCCTCATTTATTTGGGTCCTTCTTCATACGGTGGGATCCGCGAGTGGTCGGCCTTCCGCGAGAAGTTCGGACCTATGCCCCCCTGGTAAGTTTGCTTACTTCAGGTCTTCGTTGTTGTCTTTCTGATTTTATCTTTGCGGGTAATGATTTTGATCTTCTTCTTCTTTTAATTTGTCGTTAGCACGGAGAGGTTCGAGGAGGTCAAGAGCTCCTACTCCCATGTTTCGACAAGCGATCGCTGCAAAAGGATCTACCTTGGTTGCGATCGTAACCGGGTCTACTCAGTCATCTGTCTTCGCTCGGCCTTCGGTCTTAGCTATATCAACTCGACCAGAGGCAGCTTCAATATTTGAGAATCCTCCCCTTCTTGTGATGCATTTAGTATACTAGTCATCCTAGAGCGAGGAGGACTTAGTTCCGCGCAAAAGGAGGTCGGTGGATGTTGACGACGGGACAGTTAGAGTGGTGGACTCTACAACGGGCGACTGTGAGCCGGCCGTTGCTTCTCCAGAGAGTGACACAAATCTATCAACCGAAGCTCCACTGCCTACGAGGGTCGTGGAAGATGCTCCTTTACCCGGGGTTTCGGTTGAAGTTGGAAGGCTGCTTGAGGCTGTGGATGCCGTACTGAGAAATGAGACGTCATTGTCGTACCCCCTTTTTATGGGGAGACAAGGTTCGGGTTTCGACATTTATTGGGGTAATAACTTATTTTTTTTTTGGGAGTTGGGTATTTTGAAGAGTCGCCACCTAACGAATTATGGTGCGTTAGGGCGCCTAGAGCGATTAACTCTTGGATTAGTTTGCATTACCAGAGATTTAGAGTAAGGGCTCGAAATAAGCTCGAGGGGAAGGTGTTAGGCACCCCTCTTGATCCACAACTGTGGGTCCGGACCGAACTTATATTTATGAATTAGTTCTTTAACAGATAAGTAGTTGAAATAAATAATTGCAAATAAAGCATGTTGGACATTGTATGACTCAAATAATAAGACACATAATTCAAACAAGTTGCGTGCATAAAAAGAAAGTAAAGTTTTTAAGCCAAGGGAATTTGGGAAAGAGGGGTCCTAGGTTGGTTACCTACAGGATCACCCCATCCAATGCTCGGTAAACACTCCTCAATGAGGGGCTATACGTGACATTAACGCGTAGTCATCATATCCCGGTCTACCCAAGTCCCTCCCTTTGGTCATAGCCTAAAGCATTCTAGTAACCTTGACAATGCCTATGCGTGCAATACCCGTCCCTTCATTGTGGCCCTGGAGGTATTTTAGGACCTCTAAATCTGGGCAGTTCTAGACAACCCCTAAGGAGTTTTAAAAAAAAGAAAATTCTAGGCGACAGACAAGAACAATTAGGACTGCATATGAAAACAAGTTAGAGGCTCACAATTACTTCCTCAAACATACCACATAAATGCACGTCTTCAAACAACATTCAAATGCTTAAGAGAACAAATTCTAGAACATGATATCTAGGTGAGCAGAGGTTATAAAGTACTGAATTAGGCCAATATGTGAAGGATCCTATTTAACTTGCCTGCTGATTAAACCCGTTAAATCTGAACAACTTTAAGTAGTAGAAATACAGTTTCAGAGTTGCAGGACTAAAAAAAAGGCCCTATAGACTTGCCTAAACGCAGGACAGTGATATCTTAAGCGCATGATAACTACGTTTGATGTAGTAAAATAGTGAGCAGTTTTTAAAATGGACTCTTGAGTTCCTATAGACATGCTTTATAGCAGTAGTGAATGAAGGCAATGTTTAAAAGATCGATTAAAGAAGCGGGTAATTGGTCTAGCTAATTTCAAACGAAGTAACACAAATTAGACTGACTTGTGCAACTAAATTGATTTTAAGTCCTATAGGCAGGATTTCTGATTTTTAATTCCTATAGGCATGGTATCTAATTATTAAAACTGATGTTAGAAACTTATAGGCATGATATCTACTAAAAACAAATGTAAATACCCTTTGTAACAGAAACTGAACCTGATCATATTCCATAAGTATGATATCTACTTATGTTGATTTTTAAACCTATAGACATGATTTCTATTATGGGAACCACTTAAATCCTATAGGCATTATTTCTAACATGGTAAGGCAAACACAAAAAGTATATTAATATGATCCTATATGCATGGTTTCTAGCAGACATAGCAAGTATAAAATCCTATAGGCATGGTTTCTAGCCATATTATCCCACAGATATGTAACTACCCACCCCTTTTCACTAATCACCCCAATATTCGTTTACAAATAATTATTACAAACCAGATGAATAAATTACACAAATAGATAAAAGAAAAAGAAAAAGTTACACTATAGGTAGCCTGAAGCAGGCCCAAGTGATTTCCCAAACCTCCAATAGCCTCAGATGCCAAATTTCATATACAATATCACTGTCTAGGTGCGTCAGAGTTCCCTAAGGATCTCAAGGATCCCGGGCAGTGCTCACACCTAGACTTTCCATAACAGGGATTGAGTAAGTACAATGTGGAAGGGTCAACCTCAGTGTGCCAGAGTTCAGAGGGATCTCAGAAGGATCCCAAGACAGTACACACACTGGAGGGGGAAGAACCTAGGGACTTAGGAGTAAAGTGGGGTGCTTAACAAAGTTTCGAAAAGGTTTTGAAAAGAAAAACAGTACTGGATTGATTCAATAAGTAAAGAAGTTTTCTGATAATAAGGACTGATCAGTAGTAAAACAATGTAAACATTTTTTTAAAAAATCAGCAAGCAAAAAGGCTGGCTACAGAACAAATAAGTCCATCATCACTTAACAACAGAATTCACACAGGGGTAGTGGGAATTGAGGACATACAGAGCACATCATTGTCATAGTGAAGCACATAACAATAAGAGCACAAAAGCTTTTCTAGATTTTTATAGGATTGAGGAATTAGTCATACAACTGGAAGTAGAGACATAGAGCATGAATCATAGAACAACCATGCGGAAACATACTACACTGGACAAGTTAAACATAGAAACAAATTACTTAAAGATATTAGCAAAACAGATTAAACCAAAGACTAAGTAAACAGATTGATCAAAACATGCTGACATACATAGGACAACTCAGGTTGAGGCATGCTAGATAAAGCAATAGGCAGATCCTTAGACATACTAATTACAAGTTAAACAAGACATAATTCATACATACTAGTGACTAAGCAGTATAGTTTAGGAATGCTAGGTGAAACACTAATTTAGACATGCTAGTTACACGTTGAACAACCAAATAGTAAGCAAGAACAAGACTGGAAATCAATGAACTAAAGCAGTAACAGAACACATAGGGTTTTGGACTTGAAATTGAATTAGAACATACCAGTTAAGGAGAGCAAACACAGAGTATAGAGTAGTTGTAGTGCAATAACTAGCCTTGTCTTACAACCGACTAGTTTAGTAAAAGTAGCAAGTAACAAGAAAGAGCAGAGAGCTTTTAATTGTAAGAGAGAGTTATTGAACTAGTGTCCGTGGAAGTGAGAATAGAGGAGAGTAAAATAAGGTAAAGGAAATAAGTCTTCAATAATTAAGGAAGCCACATAATCAATGAGGCACAAAATCAGCAAGTCTTCCCTTAATCAAGAGGTAATTAACCAACGGTAAAGAGCAAGACATATTTAAGGAAAGAAAATCAGGTAAGAATTAGGTACAAAGTAGACAATTAGGGGTAAATACGCAAGGGTTCAATTAAGGAAACAGTTAGTGAAGAAGCATTAAATAACACGGTTAATCAAATAAGGTAAGAAAACTAAATAAGATTGCAAAATATGAAAATAATCGAGAATCAGCATATAAGTATCACCATAGCAAATCAGTGAATCATGGACTCGAAATAACACTGATTCAAAGAAAATAACATAGGTTTCCATGAATAAGCAAATAAGCCAAGTTAAAACAGAAAGAATCAAAGGTTTAAAGGAAAGTTTTCAAATCAAATCAAGAAGCAGGGAATTCAAAATCAATCAAAGAGAAAGTCATAAGTTAGTGTTTAGCATATAAATAAAGTAAGATATGGATAGTCAAGAGTCGACATACAACTCTAGCAAGCATGAAAGTTAAACAATACTGATTCAATAAGGTTTAGACATGGCAAGTATTGAAGAGTCAAGATGGACACAAACATATAGAATCAGTGTAAATTTAGGCTAAGAAGTTCAATAGAAACATATCAAGGCAAGATAGTCTCGAAAAATCATAGAAACTCAAAAACGACCGATCAGTCATGCTGATACCCAAAACCAAACGAATAACCGTAAAAAATTAGGTCTTTCAACATAGACGGGTTAAAGATGTAGTAAACTCATAGAATCAGTCAAGACATGCAAGAAATAGAAGTTTAAACACAAAGAATCAGTTAAACAAGGTTTTAAAAAGAAGTTCCGAAACCCTAGTTTTAGAAGAAGACGAAAAACACTTGAAATCACATGATTCTTGTAAAGAACCTTAAGGATAGTGTAAAAAATTCAAGAAAGAAACTCAAACCGTCCTAGGTCTGTATAAAACTAGGAGGTATAGAAAAAAAATTAGGGTTTTGACAGAAACCCATATAGAGATGAAGGAACATGTTTAGAAACCCAAAGATCATAGCAAATATAGAATAGTTTTGCTTGAAATCGCACTGGAATAGCCAAAAACATGCAGGAGATGAACCCTAGATGCAAGTCGGCATGGCCCTAGGCCCTTGAAGACCTTAGAGAAGGAAAGCATGACAGGAGAGAAGCCATTGGAGGCTTAAGAGACGATGAGAGGTCACCGGAGATGGCCGGAGATGTGAGGTTAGCGGTTGAAGATTAGGGTTAAGTTACGAGTGTTTTGAGAGCAGAGAGGATCTTAGAGCGGAGTACATAGAGAAGTGATTAGGGTTAGGGGGTTGTTTGGAATTAAAAAGGAAAGAAAAAATGAGGGCAGTTAATCTTTTAGATCAACGACCATGATCTGATGGGTCTTGGGTCGGGTAGGTGTATTTAGGGCCTGGGTCGGGTGGTTTAATCTGAAATTGGGATGGGTTATTGGGTTGATTGAGGCTAAAATTAAAATACAATTTGGCTAAGTTTTAGATAGCCAATTTAACACTATATAAGTTATAATAAATAATAAATGATTTCAAAAAAATAATTTCGTGTACTAAAATGATTTAAAATAGATATTAACATTTTAAAAATATAGACGATCATTTTATGCATATAAACGTAATTGTACATTAATAGGGCTAATATTGCAATTATATGAAAAGTGGCTTTAAAAATATAAATGCAATTATAAAAAATCCACAAAAAAATATTTAGGCAATATTTTGGTATAAATATATGATTTAGATGGATAAATTACCACAATAATAATTCGAAGGATAATTATTGAAAATTTTATAAGTAAAAGGGGAAGAAATAAATCAATTTAAAGCCTTTAAAAATTATAAAAAAATTATAAAAACCTTGTGCTTGTATATATATATATATATATATTATTTTGAAATTATTTATGTATATTAAAAATATATAGGGAAAATTAGGTATCAGCAGCTGCCCCTCTTTACCCGGGAATGATGAAAGAGTTTTCGGGTAAAGAAATAATGGCCAATTTTGACCGGGCGGGATGTTTTGAAAGACAGAGGCCGGACTTCGGTCTTCGAGTCCCTGGTTTTACAGGAATCAGGCCATGTGTAGTTCTGGATTCATCTGTGAATATATGCCGATGAAATTATTGCAAGAATGGACACGCGATAGGAATCGTCTATGTGAGTGGTTTAGGCTCGGGACAATTGAAGGAACTGGATCAAGATCGCTCCTGCTAGGATAGCCGTTACTTACTGGTTACCTGCAGATAAAAGATGCTACAAACATGTATTTGCGAAAATTTAAGCATGATGTAGATTATCTTTGGACCATGAAGGTTGTCTTCGGACGGTTAAAGATGACGTCCTCAGACCATGACGTCCTGGGCCATGAATTATTCAGTGAGAGGGAGGTTGGTTCGTACTTCGTCTGCTAGCCTTGCTCTGCTCCATTCTGAAATCCCTTTCGAGTTCCCCTAGGTAACACCTGACTACTATGGAAATAGAGTTTTTTGAAAATATGCAATTTGATAAAAATAGAGTTATTTCAGAAATATATTGATACATTTAGATGAACTAGCGACTGTAACACATCTCAAAGGCATTGCAACTTTCTTACGTTAGAATTTTGAGGGCCCTCCTCAAAATCCTGCCCCAGTTTAGTAGGTGATCCATCGGCTGTTTGCGGATAATGGATCTTGCTGAACCTTCTTCGGAATTTTGAGAATCCTTCTCAAAATTCTACCCTAATTTCTTAGCCAATTTCTGACTTTCCGGCATGCGATAGCATCGATTAGGCTTGCTCTGGAATTTGAGGGTCCTCCTCAAACTTCTGCCCCAATTTTTGAGCTTGGGGGAAATGGAAATTTTATTATGATATGACCGAACCCATAAGGCTGCCTACGTATCCCCTCTTAAACGGGAATCGGGTCAAGCATAGTTCAATTACATCAAATGAGGAAATGCAAATTATCTAAGCATAGTATCTTTGACTGCGTTTGAATCGATCGATTTTGGCCAGATTTCTCCATCCATTTCTGGGAGTATGTGTGCTCCTCTTATTAACACCATATGAACCGTGTACGTACCTTGCTTGTTGGGAGAGAATTTCCCTTTGTCTTCATCTTGATGTGGGAAGATTTTCTTCAATACCATCTGCCCTGGTGCAAATTGCCTTGGTTTGACCCTTTTGTTGAAAGCTCTTGACATTCTATTCTGATAAAGCTGATCGTGACATATTACATTCATCCTTTTTCCATCTATGAGGGCCAATTTTTCATAGAGGCTCCTTATCCATTCTGCATCGCTGAGTTCAACTTGCTGTATGATTCTTAAAGAAGGAATCTCTACCTCGGCTGGATGACAACCTTTGTACCATAAACCAGCATGTTGGGAGTTGCCCCGGTTGATGTGCGAATCATAGTACGGTATCCCAATAAAGCAAAAGGTAGATTCTCATGCCATTGTTTGTGGTTCTCTACCATTTTTCCCAGTATCTTCTTGATGTTTTTGTTGGTGGCTTCTATGGCTCTATTCATTTGAGGTATGTAGGCTGTGGAATTCTTGTGCTTGATTTTGAAAGATTCACACATAGCTTTCATCAGATCACTGTTGAGATTGGCAGCATTATCAGTAATAATGGACTCAGGGATTCTGAATCGGCAATCAATACGATCCTTGACAAAATCTGATGCAGCCTCTACCATTTTGGGAAGTACTCAATGGCGACCAAAATAAACCTATGTCCGTTTGAAGCAGTGGTCTCGATCAGACCAATAACATCCATCCCCAGGCAGCGAATGGCCAAGGTGAGCTTGTTACATTGAGCTTATTTGGCAGAACGTTTATCATATCGGCATGTACTTGACACAGAAAGCACTTGCGGACATACTGGATGCAATCCGTCTCTATGGTCATCCAAAAGTAACCGGCTCTGAGTATCTTCTTAGCCAAGATGAAACCGTTCATGTGTGCGCCACAGATCCCGGCATGCACATCCTTAAGTAGCTTAGAAGCTTCGTGTTGACACACCTTAGTAAACCCAAATTAGGTGTTCTTCTGTACAAGTTTCCTCCGCTGTGGAAGAAGTGATTTGACAATCTCCGAAGTGTGCGTTTCTGAGTGTGATTTGCATGCTCCGGGTATTCTTCCTTTGATAAGTACTACTTGATGTCATGGAACCAAGGCTTTCCATCCGTTTCTTCTTCAATATGAGCACAATATGCCGGCTGATTATGTATCTTTACCGGAATAGGATATATAATTCTTGTCTGGATGTTGTATCATAGATGACAAAGTGTCCAATGCGTCGACAAACTCATTCTGAATTCTGGGCACATGTCGGAAATCTATCTTCGTGAACCTCTTTCTCAATTCTTGCATATGGTGCAGATATGGCAATATCTTAGAATTCTTGGTGGCCTATTCTCCTTGTACGTGGTTCAAAAGTAAATCTGAATCACCGATCACCAACAACTCCTGAATGTTCATGTCGATTGCCATGTTGAGTGCTAGTATGCAAGCTTCATATTCTGTCATATTGTTGGTGCAGGGAAATCCGAGTTTAGCAAATACCGGATAATGTTGACCCATTTCTGATATCAAAACTGCTCCAATGTCTACTCATTTGAAATTTGCAGCTCCATCGAAGAATATCCTCCAACCGTCATATGCTTCGGTAATGTCTTCCCCTACGAACGACAGTTCTTTATCGGGAAAATATGTTTTCAAAGGCTCGTATGCTCCTCCCACCGGATTCTCGGCAAGGTGATTTGCCAATGCTTGTCCTTTGACTGCCTTTTAAGTTACATAAACGATGTCGAACTCACTTAGTAGTATCTTCCACTTAGCTAACTTCCCGATCGGCATGGATTTCTGAAATATGTACTTCAAAGGGTCCATCCTGGTATGAGGTATGTAGTATAGGAACAGAAGTAGTGCCTCAATTTCTGAGCTGTCCATGTCAAAGCATAGCAAGTGCATTTCAGCAGAGAGTACCGTGCTTGGTAAGGTGTAAACTTCTTACTCAGGTAATATATGGCCTGCTCCTTCCTCCCTGTCTCATTATGTGTCAAATATCACATCCGAAGGCTCCATCCAATAAAAATAGATAAAGTAACAGAGGTTGTCCTGGCTCTGGCAGGACCAAAACTGGTAGTGTGGATAGGTGCTCGATTTTGTCAAAAGCTTTCTGACAATCCTCGGTGCAGCTTGTTTCAGCATCTTTTCTTAGCATCTTGAAGATGGGTTCACATATGACTGTAGACTGTGCTATGAAGTGGCTGATATAGTTGAGACGCCCTCGGAAGATCAACATGTCCTTTTTGCTCTTAGGAGGCAGTAACTCCTGAATAGCTTTAACTTTAGATGGATCCAGCTCGATCCCTCAACGACGGACGATAAATCCCAATAACTTTCCTGCGGGAACTTCGAATGCACACTTTGCGAGGTTCAGTTTCAAATTGTACCTCCTCAGTCTATCAAATAACTTCCTCAAGTCTGCTATATGATATGCAATCCTCTTGGATTTGATAATGACATCGTCCACATATACCTCTATTTATTTTATGAATCATATCATGGAATATGGTTGTCATGGCTCTCATGTTAGTGGCCCCAGCGTTCTTCAAACATGGCATCATCTTGTAACAGTACACACCCCATAGTGTGATGAAAGCTATCTTCTCTGCATCTTCTTCATCCATCCAAATCTGGTGATAACCCGCGAAGCAATCTACAAAGGATTGGAGTTCATGCTTGGCACAATTATCGATCAGGATATGTATATTTGGTAGTGGGAAGTCGTCCTTAGGACTTGCTATGTTTAAATCTCGATAGTCAACACATACTCGAACCTTCCCATCTTTCTTTGGAACTGGCACAATGTAGCTAACCAGGTTGGATATTCAACCACCATGAGAACTTTGGCTTTGATCTGCTTGGTAACTTCCTCCTTGATTTTCAGGATCATGTCTGGTTTGAACTTTCGAAGTTTCTGTTTGACTGGTTGACACATGGGATTAATAGGCACCTTGTGAGCCACTATGGACGTGCTCAAAACGGTCATGCCATTATATGACCATGAGAAAATATCCTCATACTCTCTTAGAAACCAGATGTACTCTTCCTTCTCTGTCGGTGACAAGTAAATGCTGATGCGAGTCTCCTTGACGGTCTCAGCGTCTCCCAACTTTACTGCCTCGGTCTCGTCCAGATTGGACTTAGGCTTATTCTAATTTTTTTTAACTTTCTTGACAATTTCCTCGGGTATCTCATCTTCTTCATCTGAATCACTATTCGCATGTTGCGTTGCCTCATTACATGTCACAGTCACTGGTTCATCAGGAAAAGTAATAATAATGCTGTAGAAA
Source organism: Nicotiana glauca (assembly GCA_026770625.1). Classification (NCBI taxonomy): domain Eukaryota; kingdom Viridiplantae; phylum Streptophyta; class Magnoliopsida; order Solanales; family Solanaceae; genus Nicotiana; species Nicotiana glauca. The sequence goes on from MU757015.1 coordinate 37,400, forward strand.
GGAAAAGTGCAAAGATAGTAGTGAATAATAAAGAGCCATTGCATTTGATTAAAACTAAAAAATCATCCAGACAAAGTACGGCTCGATGATGTGACGACCCAAAAGGTCATCACCTGTTTTTCTCATCTGTTCTGTGCTTCTGAGGCCTTGAAAACCTCACTTTCTATTGCCTCGATTTGTGTGCGCAGTTCGGGCGCGTAGCTAGAAAATTTCTGTGTTGAAATATGTGAATTTCGTGAAAAATTTGAAGAATTTTGATATTAATATGATTATAATTGACTATGGTCAACATTTTTGGTAAACGGACTCGGACCCGAGTTTGGACGGTCCCGGAAGGTCCGTAGAAAAATATGGGACTCGGGCATGTGCCCGGAGTCGAAATCCGAGGTCTAGAACCTGAGTAAAAGAATTTTCTGTTAAATTATTTTTCTGAAATTATTAAGGAAAATG
>MU757015.1:47768-70403 GCA_026770625.1 Nicotiana glauca
ATGTAGTTTATTCTTAGTGGTTCGTGAGTATGTGACACCAAATCTTGGGTAGAGGATGTTGTTGAGCATTTCATATTTATTTCAGACTTATAAAAATTAGACTTCCGCAGTTATTGTTGTTATTATTAATGATGCTATAAATTGACAACAGAATGGTTTTACTAATGAAAATGGTAAGTTAAGTTGGCTTGCCTAGCTACCACGAGTAGGCGCCATCACGATCCCGATGGTGGGGAATCCGGGTCGTGACAGATGAATCGAGCATTTATTTTGAAATAAGTAAAGCTTAAAACAAAATTATGAAAAATCTTAAATGCCTAGAATGGCTATAGAAGTAAAATCTGCCAGGCTACCCAGCGGGCTCGGGATGGTATGGCAGTCCAGTTCTTGAGAACAACTCCCTTCTTCACGATCTGAATGGTGAGGCCTTCTTCCTCCTCCTCCTCCTCAATTATGGCACTGCAACCCATGTCTTCGTCTTCCAAGAACAAATTCTTCAACCCAGCTAGTGCTTCCTCTTCTGTGGTCCCCCATATTGTATCATCTTGGTGAAAACCTTGTTCTAAATGTGGCACTAGCTGCTCAAGAGGGTAATACGGTGCACGCCATGGAGGCAACTAATTCCTGTACTCTTGCCATGTGTACTGGTATCCGAGCCCATAGGTGGTACCATGATTTTTCAGATGTATCAGTTTAGTGGTACCTTAGAGGTTCTTTCCTAACCTTTTTCCGGATTCATATCTAGACCATGCTAGTATGCTTTCTATTTTGTTACTCCAGTACTTATCCTTCTCGAGGACATTTACCCGTTCAATATGATGATAGGTTTGCCCTCCAAAGCCTCCTTCTGCGTCTAATGGCCGGGATGGTTTGATTGGTGTAGATGGGGTTACTTCCATCTTCGAGGATGATCATCTCCTGACGGTTCTATTCGAACTTCATGGCTTGATGTAATATGGAAGGTACGACTCCAGCAGCATGGATCCATGGTCGGCCCAACAGAAGGATATATGAGGCAGTACCTGAAATTCAACGTCAAACCAAGTTGGCCCATCTGTAAGAAAAGTTTGATTCCCCAATTGTGGCTCTCTAGGACCCATCGAAAGCTTTCACATTCATGCTTCCTACCCGTATTTCATGGAAACCTTTGTCTAACCTTTTTAGAGTGTCTAGTGGACAAATATTTAGGCTTAAACCTCTATCAACCAGGACCCTGGCAATGAACTTCTCTTCAAATTACACCGTAATATACAATGCTCGATTGTGATTCAATCCCTCAGGTGGTAGCTCATCCTCGTGGAAGATAATCTTATGGCTCTCCAGCACTTGCTCAACCATGTTGGCCATTTCTTTGCCAGTGATGATGTTGGGTACAGAAGCCTCGCTCAACACCTTCATTAAAGCGTTCTTGTGTACCTCTAAATTCTGCAACAGCGACATGATAGATATCTGAGCAGGGATTTATTTTCTAGATGGTCAACAACAGAATACTCCTTTGCCTTTACTTTTATCCACAGGTCATCTGGTCCGGTCTCAATAATAAGCTTCCTAGTAGTGGCCTCCTTACTTGAACTTCCCAAATGTTCAGGTGTATAAACTCTTCCAGTTCTAGTCATTCCTTGTGCAGCGTCAGATTCCTCTACCTTGGCCTTCCCTTTCCGCCGAGTCTCGGCAATATAATCCCACGGTATTGCTTTTGAGTTAAATGGGGGTATGGTTGATACTTTCACAGTGAAAGGTGTGTCCACTTCTACTTTAAATGGAACGGGGGTGGCTGCAGGCGGAGCCACCTTTACCTCGAATGGAGCTGATGCAGTTACCTCAATCTCAATTGGTGACTAAGTGTATACCACAATAGAAGTAAGTGTCAATTCAACTTTAAAGTCATCGCCTTCTCGAATAAGCCCGATCGACCCCTTAGGGTCCCATTCTTCATTCGTCTCTATCACATGTACACCATCACCTCTATGATCAGGGAGGGGATTGTTATGGACATTAGGTGCGGCTTCCTTCGCCTGTATGACCTTGTTGTCAATTAGCATCTGGATCTTATCCTTCAATGTTTGGCACTTAGTAGTGGTATGACCCTTCATACCAAAATGGTACGCACAAGTTTTGTTTGGATTGACCCATTGGGATAGATTTTCTAATGCCACCGCGAGAGCATGAGTGATGTAACCGTCGGCTTGCAACCTCTCTTACAACTGGTCGATGGGCTCAGCAATGGTGGTGTATTATCTGGGTGGTTTGTGGTTGAAGTTGGGTCTTGGTCTTGGATAGTTTTGGCGAGCTGGTAGTGATTGGAAGTGAGATAGTTGGGAGTTATAGGTGTGATAGACAGAGGCTGGTTGGAAATATCTGGGAGATAAAGGTTGATATGTAGGCAGTGATGCTTGATATGTGGATGGAGGAGTTTGATATGTGGGTGGAGGTGTTTTATAGATAAGTGGAGATTTTGGGCCTTGAGCCACCATTACTGTTCCAACATCTTTCTTCTTTGATATGCCGCCTAATTGTAATGCTTTATTAGTGGCCTACAATGCCTCTAAATTCGTTTTCATCCCGTTTTTGATTCCTTATTAGATTATTTCTCCAAGTTTGATGATGTTAGAGAATTTGTGATTTTTGATAACCCTTAACCTTTCATAATATTGCGGATCCTGTGCTCTAACAAAGAATTTGTTCATCTGTTCTTCGTCCAAAGATGGCCTGACCTTGGCTGTTTCTGACCTCCAATGAGTAGCATACTCATAGAAAGTCTCGGTAGGCTTCTTCTTAAGATTTTGAATGTAGAAAATATCTAGTGCATTCTCTGTGTTAAACCTAGATCGGTCCATGAAATCTGACACCATACTTACCCAATTGGACCATATCTTGGGATATCGGTTGATATACCAGAACAAAGCATCCCTAGTAAGACTCTTCATAAAGAGCTTTATCCGAATTCATCTTTCCCGACCTCGACAAGCTTTTCATAATAAGTCCTTAGATGAGCCATGGGATCACCTATGCCATCGAATATCTCGAATTTAGGAGGTTTGTACCCCGCAAGTAATTCCACATCCGGTTGTATGCATAGATTCTCATAGATTAAACCTTCTATTCCCCTGTCACCTTCGACACCCTGTACTCGGCTTGTTAACTTCTTGAGTTCTTCAGCCACATTTTTAATAAGCAGGTCCTTCTCGGAGGATTCTGGTATATATGAGATTGGTTGGGTATAGTGAGGTACAGTTTCCATATATATAAGGTTGCTTTGATGGGTGCAAGGAACTTGGGTGTAGTGATGGTCATTGGTGGAGTTTTGGGGATCGAGAATGGTTGGTGGTGTGTTTTTGGGAGTGTGGTAAGTGGTGGTTGGCGGGTAATGAATTTGTTGATGGTGGCGTTGCGGTGGAACTGGTAATGGGTTGGGGTTCTGGGGTGGAGTCGCATATTGATTCGGTGCGGGAAGGTTTTGTGGATGTAGGTTTTGTGTGCTTTAGGGAGGTGCTGGGTTCTTAGTGTTCTGTTGGTTGATGTCAGGGACATTCAAGATGAGTAACAAGTTTGCCAAGTTGCAAACTTGCTCAAGTTCTCCTTGCAGTTCTAGTATCTTTTGTTCCAGTCTCAAAACTAGATCATTTGGGCCAGGAGTACTATGACCATATGAGGTTTCTACGTTCTCAATATTCTCCTTTCAGATACCATTTAAGTCGTCTATTTTTGCTTTTCCTCTGCCTTTTATGTTGCTTGGAGGAGGAGGAGGTGGAGGGCCTCTAGAGCTGGTATGATATGCTGATGAGACCAGTATGAGTGAACCAATCTAATGGGATGTGAATAATCAAAAATAAGGAAAAACAAAAAAGGTAATAAGTTAGTGAGGATTCTGAAATGTTTGCAGTATTTAAACATATATTGCAAAAAATGTAAATTTGCATCTTAATTTAGGGAGCCCTGTTATGCCCGAGGAAGGCCTAGCGACAAAAAAATTTGGAGAACTTTAAATACCAACAAATGCTTAATTTCATAATATAAAAATAGACAAATCCTAAAGCTAAGATAAGAATATAAGTCACTACTGGCACTTGGCCTTATTATATTTTTAGGAAAAAGCAAATAAATCTAGGCTGATTGGTCCCAGAAGAACCTTCCCCGGATTTGATCTTCCGGACCCCATCATATAGATCCCCCAGCTCGCACAGCCCCAACAGCAAGTAGGCTCTGGCAGATGTCCTCGTTCAGTTCCTTCAGCGTTCTGGCAATTTTCAATCCTCTTTATGACTTTACCTTCCAGTTCCACGATTCCTTGCTCGAGATATTCCAGTTTCCTATTGGAAGTAACTGCCATTTCTTTCTACTCCTCGATCAAACACACATTCCTATCATGTATTTCTCGTGCCATTTCTTTCCACTCCTCGATCAACCTCACACTCCTCTCATGTATTTCCCGGAGCTCATTCTCAGAGTCGTGGACCCTCTTGTGCGACCTGTTGTATTTGACTTGAGCTTCAGCTTCTTTATCTATGATTCTATTCCCTCGACCGGCCCCTGGTGTCACCATTCCTTTCAGATTGTCCTCTAACCATGCTGGGTAGAGAGGCTCGCACCCTGCATGATACCAGTCTGGCTCAATGGTGTTCTTCTCCAAAATGATTTTGTAGTGCCACATGTGCTGAGCTTGGCACCTGTAAGGGATGTCATCGTATTGAAAGTCTGCCCCTGAAATGACTCATTTTGACAACCCTTGGTACAACCCATTTTCTGCCTGCTTGCCTCATAACTTGGTTAGGGACATAAGGGTATATCCCTCTCAACCCGATCAGCACCAAGTGCGGAGCATCCCTGGATCTAATGATGAATTCGTCTTTTGGGAACCATTCAAACATCTATTGCACTCGTTCCTCGATCAGATTGTCGAAAAACCCTACCCTTTTTTTAGCAGTTTTTGGCTCAGCAAAGTTGTCTAGAATGTAAGTCACCCTCTTGGGGGTGATGAAAGGCAATATGGTCGTTCCAAGCCCTTCGTGGAAATTCTTGGTGATAGTGACCCTTTTGGAAATGTTCCAACAACCACAACTGCAAAAACAAGTTACAACCCTCGAAATGCTTGACCCCTCTTTGACAGCGCTCCAGGGCCCTGTAGATGTCGGCTATGATCATGGGGACTATGGTATATGTCTGTCCATTAATCCCTTCCATCAAAGTTTTGGCGACTATGGCCAAACTAGTGTGTATTCTTTCCTTTTTCATTGGGAATACTATCAGGCCTAAGAAGCATACAATGCATACAAACACTCTGCGGTGGATGTGACCTAGAGAAGTGAGAGAGATCTCATCATGGTAGGTACAGAAAGACTTTCTATAGCTATACCTCTCATAGAGTTATTCGAAAGGTATGTAAGACTCATTCAAGTACACTAGGTCGACATTCTTCTTCAACCCCATCATCTTTAAAAATCCCTTGCCAGTACGATTTTCTAGTACCAATAACCCAGGACCATCCCAAGTCAACCCCGCAAGCCCTCCAATTTCTTCTAGAAGTGGTATCATTTCTATGTTGCCGAAATGAAACACAGCCCTTTAAATATCCCAGAACAAAGTGGCAGCCTCGATCAACTTATTGTTTGGCTCAATATCTAGCAAGGAAGGCAAGGTAACCAGGTACTTTCTCACATGTTTTTTGTCACTTGAGGAAAGGTCCTCCCACCAATCTAGCAGCAATGGTGAGATGTTGCTAACCATACCGAATCTGGGGACCTCGTCAAGGCCTTACCCTCACCAGACTCAACTATTTATACATTTACGATCATCATATCGATATCCAGTTCTCCAAATTAATACACAGAACGTGGTTGTGTTCGTTGGGATTATGGAAAACCCGATGGACTTTTTGATAAGGCTTATCTTAAAAGATCATTATGTGGATAGCATATTGATATGACTAAGTTTGACTATGATGCATGCACAATTTGACCAGAGTAAGGCTACTACGGGTTTTAGACTAGTACCCTCAAGCGGACAACTTGAGGGGGGAAGGCACAGAACCATTGACTGCACCGCTGATCGATTGGTTTTACCACAAATAAGCCTTTCCAAATTTAAAGGTAATAAACAGGAAGAGCGCAACCACTAATTAAGCGTTGCTATAGGATTTGATACGCACGAGTGGAATATGATGTGGAGCATGATTTATGCAGCAATGAATAACATGTATTCAAGTATTTGCACATAGGAAAAATAAATACGGTATTTAACTAATTGAAAGATAGTTAAAGGGAAAAAGAAACAAAAAGACAAGTCAGTTTCAGGGATCATAAATGCTTAAAAGAAAACAGACAATTAAAGTAAAACAAGGGGAATGGTACGGGATAAATCATGCCTGGGACTAATTCATAAGAATAAGTTCGTTATGGTAAGAGCCTAAAGGTATCCCCAGCAAAATCACCATGCTGTCGTGCCCCCTTTTTTCCCTCTCTTTTTACGGGGAGGAAAATGCCCGGGTTTCGACATTTATGGGGGTAATAACTCATTTTCTTTTGGGTTTTAGGTATTTTGAAGAGTCGCCACCTAACGAATTATAGTGCGTTAGGGCACCTAGAGCGATTAACTCTTGGATTGGTTTGCATTACCAGAGATTTAGGATAATGGTTCGAAATAACCTCAAGGGGAAGGTGTTATGCACCCCTCTTGGTCCACAATTGTGGGTCTCGACCGAACTTATATTTATGAATTAGTCCTTTAACAGATAAGTAGTTGAAACAAATAATTGCAAATAAAGCATTTTGGACATTGTTTGACTCAAAGAATAAGACACAGAATTCGAACAAGTTGCATTCATAAAAAAGAAAGTAAAGTTTTTATGCAAAGGGAATTTGGGAAAGAGGGGTCCTAGGTTGGTTAAGCTACATGATCACCCCACGCAATGCCCGATAAACACTCCTCAATAAGGGGCTACATGTGACATTGACGCGTAGTCATCATATCCCGGTCTACCCAAGTCCCTCCCCTTGGTCATAGCCTAAAGCATTCCAGTAACCTTGACAATGCCTATGCGTGCACTACCCATCCCTTCCTTGTGGCCCTAGAGGTATTTTAGGACCTCTAAATCTGGGCAGTTCTAGACAACCCCTAAGTGTTTTTAAAAGTAGAAAACTCTAGGATACATGTAAGAACAGTTAGGACTGTATATGAAAACATGTTAGAGGCTCATAGTTACCTCCTCAAACATACCACATAAATGTACGTCTTCAAACAACATTCAAATATTTAAGAGAATAAATCCTAGAACATGATATCTAGGTAAGCATATAAAGTACTGAATTAGGCCAATATATGAAGGATCCTATATAGCTTGCCTACTAATTAAAACTCGATCTCAAGAGAGACCCAACCACTTTGGGGTGAGATGGACTTGGTGGATAATGTCAATTCTCCCTTTCCAATTCCTATTACTGCCTCCGGTCCAACGAGTTTGGACCCTAGGCCTCTTCTGGCTTCGACCATCGGTCAAACAATAATCAGTACTGCCGCTATCGTAGTTGTTTCTCGTCCTTCCATTCCAATAACTTCACTCCCCCAACACCAGCTGCACCTTCGCCACCAGTACCAACTACATCTCCTACACCGGTAACAAATGTTCGAGAAATGGGTGTTTCTCTTCCTTGGTCTGCTGACCATTAGAATTTGTTGCACAATTATTCACCCCCTTCCCTAGATCCTTGAGGGAGGAGAAGTGCAACTCTTTCTATTTCGAAGGAGTGCCATCTGTTTTCCAAGCCGCATGAGCTTGCGAACTATCTGAAGTCGCTGGCTTCAAAAAAATATTAGAAGAAAATGCACTCTCTTTTGGGGAAAATGCTTTTTAAACAATACCATGCACAACACGGTAGCGGTACCGTACTTGTTTTCTTATAACATCTATTCCATTTACCTTCTGCAATATAAGCGACTTCAGAAAAGATTGGAAGAAAATGTGTTCCCTTATGGGGGAATGCTTTTTAAACAATGCCATGCGCAGCGCGGGAGTGATACCGTACTTTTTTCTTATAACTTTTTTCCATTTACCTTCTGCAATATAAGTCCTAAATTTTTTAGGTCAATTTTCTTGCTTCCGAAGGCCTACATAGACTGATCCTCGATTAGCAATGACTTGCTTCCGAGCGGGATCAATTGTTGGCGAAAAGGAACCAACTTGTTGTGCCTGTCGGTGTTGGAGGCAAAAACTACTGAGAAGGGTGAGCTTGAGGCCCGGTTGCAGCTGAGCGAGCAATATAAAATGGCCAATTTCCCAGAAGCCACTCAATTAAACAAGAAACTTCAAGAGGTTAAGGCTAAGTGGGCCGATCTCCACAACGATGTGCTTGCTGTAATCGAGCACGAGTCTGCCTTCGAGGAGAAAATAAATAATTTTAAGGTAGGCTTAAGCTCCAAAATCAAGCAGGCCAATGTTATAGAGGAAAAGATGGCCAAGATGGAGGAAAGTCTCAAGAGGTCCATGGATCAGAACCGGATTCACTCAACTGCAAGTGTTGAGCTTGATTCTCGCCTTATCTCCTTAAGATCTGATAGAGACGGCCTTCAAGCTGAAATTGATAGGCTCCAAGTAAATCTTCAGGACCAAGGTCATTCCCTCGTATTTGAAAAGACTTATGCCATATATCATATAAGGAGGAAAACCTTAGAAGTGGCCAAAGCGGGCATTGCTAATATGGATGATTGTATTGCCTAGGCCCGAGGACTGGAGTTATCTGCTCGTAAATGCCTTCCGGCTCGACCCGCTGCAACTAATTCCTCGAGTACTAGTTTTGAGTATTCGAGGACCTAAGGTGAGATTGAGGAAGAAGAAAATGAAGACCGCGGACCGGCAGTTGATATGCCTTCCTCCACTGATGGGAGCACATATCCCTCTCTCCCTTCGGACTCCGGGGGCAAGGATGTTTAGTTACTTTTTTCATGTATTATACCAAGCTTTTCACCGAGTTTGGCACTTTGATAAATAAAGAGTTTTTTTGCTTAATTTTTGGGCAAAATATAGTTTCTTTACATTGAATTGGCTAAAGCTTCAGTTATATTTCATCCAATAGCTTTTTGATTTGGGCAGAAATTCTTCCAGAATTAACCCTTTACTATGAGGATTTTAAAAGAGAGGGCTCTCTTATGTTTACAGTGTTCTTGAAAAGGATGTCTCATGTTCATTCCGGCACAAGCATTTGAAGTTTTTTTAACTTTCAAATGATAAAATCAACTCATGCAGGACACTGCAACCTTTTGCAATTCATTGATGCAGGACCAGTACATGATACATGACACCAACACTCAACCCTTCATCATCTACAATCTTAACATAGTTCCACAGCTAACCAATTTGTTTACTCTACATAAACGATGTTGAGTGATTTTTCCTTACCATTGAGATGTCCTCGAAGTGTGGTATTAGCACAATTTTTGCTCAATCTACTAGGAGCATATCAAAGACTCAAGGCATATCAGTTACTCAATATCACACACTTGCATGCATTTAACAGGTATCCAACAGGATATACCTAGCTTCCATGCAATGCCTTTCATCAGCCTTCAGATGTAGAAACTTACATACTATAGCGGCCTTTTCACAAAGGTTGAAATGTATGAGAAGATCTGCCTCAGCTCCCACAACCTACCATTTGAACCGGTCTCCTGGATCAAAGTAACCAACAACTGCTTAATCTCTTCTGTCAAGAACATCATGCAGAAGCAGTAGCCTCAATCATATACATGGGCTCTTTTGATAATTATCTTCAATTTGACTTTCTCTAGCCTCATTGTCAAAGCAAAGTTGAAGATAGTTCCTCATGCCACCATCAACATTTTGTCATTCTCCATCGGGATATTCCACTATAGATGTAGGTCTTATTGTATATGGATCATGCACTTTCAACCCAACCACATAGTAGATTTAGGTTTACTTGTGCGTTTTTTGTATAGTTGACCTAGGCTCACTTTATCATATTTTTGTATACCCAATTGTTTATCAGTTATGGATAGGCAATTGGCACATCATTATAAGTCTAACTTCACATAGTTTTCAGGATCCATTTGGTTATCAAGTTAGGATGACCAAGTGTGCATCCACCATATTCTCGGAGGCTAGGTTTTTTGTGCCCTTCCTTGCTGTACTCTATTTTACATCTACGAAAATTAACCCTAGGCACAATGCCTAGCGGACTTAAAAAACTCATTATTTGAAAAAAAAAGATAAAAATAAAAGGATTTTATTTTATTCCTTCTATCTTTAAAATTACACAAGCATTCATTTGCTAAAGTAAAAGAACTGCCAATATATGTGGCTAACTTGTATAACTTATTTCTTCGGGGCTGGTCATGCAGTCTCCGATCTTGATGATACATTATTGTTCGCGGTTCTAGTAGTCCCTGATTTTTGTGGCATTCTTGTTACCGTATCATATATTATTCCCCCCGGTGTTCGAATGCGAATTATGCGAATTGGAACATTGTAAGTCTTTCTTCATTGGTGGAAACAACTTGTGAATGGTTAAATATTCTTTGGTTATATGGCAAGCTAGGCTTTCCATCAGCGGTTTTCCATCGACCCAAAGATTATTTAACCATTCCCATAGCAGTTTATCATTGATGTGAAGATTTCAATGCCTTGTTATTTAAAGGTATTATACTTACCGATGACGCTCCTTCTATAATATGCTTTCTGTTGGTGCCTCATTAAAAACTTTGCCAGAAAAATCCGACTGGGGCAAAACCTGGTCGAAGGAAAAAAGAATATAACAGATACTTTCAGTATTTATAGGATCCATCAACAGTAGTGCCTTTTGAGGTGAGTCACGTTCCAAATACTGGCCAACTTGACTCCATCTTGATTCTCCAATTCGTATGATCCCTTATTGGTAACAGTTGAAATCCGGTAAGGACCTTTCCATCATTGACTTTCCGAGTGCTCTGAGTCACCTTTATCAAAATCAAGTCTCCTAATTTAAAGTAGAGAAGGTTGGCCCCCTGATTGTAATATATTTCCATCCCTTAGTTTTGGACCACCATTCTCACGTACGCCAAGACCGTGTGTTCATCTAGCTAGTGCAGCCTCACCAACAACACTTTATTGTTTGCTTTTTCTTTGATTAGGAAAACCTTAAAGTTGGTTTCCCTACTTCCACTAGTATCAAAGATTCCACACCACATACATAAAAGAAAGGTGTTTCTCCTATTCTTGACTTCGTCATTGTCCGGTATGCCTACAGTACACCTAGAAGCTCATCGAGCCATTTGCCTTTAGCAACTTCTAGCTTCTTTTTAAGGTTTTGGATAATCACCTTTTTTTTATTCCGCTTGTCCATTAGCACTCGGATGGTACAGTGAAGATGTAATCCTCTTAATTTTCCAATCTTCCAAAAAGTTTGTGACTTTTGAGCCTATGAACTGCGGCCCGTTATCACAAGCAATTTCCTTCGGTATTCCGAATCGGCAGATTATGTGGTCCCATGTGAAGTCCACCACTTCGTATTCACAGATCTTTTGGTAAGGATCTTCTTCAACCCATTTAGTGAAGAAGTTAGTTAAAATGAACAAAAATCTTACCTTTTCGGAGCCTAGTAGCAGAGGATTGACTCTGTCCATTTTCCATTTCATGAATGGCCATGCGAAAAATGCCGAATGCAATAGTTATGCTGGTTAGTGCACCAACTACACATGGCATTGACATTTGTCGCATTTTAGAATGGATGCCTTTGCGTCCTACTCTATCCGAGCTAATAGTAACTTGCCCTAACTAGCTTTAGGACTAATGAATCTACACCAGAATGGTTCCCGCAAATCCCTCATGGACTTCTCTTATCATGTAGTCTGCCTCCGAGGCTCCCAAATATCGGGCCAATGGTCCTAAATATGATCATCTATACAATTACCCATCCACGAGGTATTAATGACCTGCTTTGGTTCGTAGTGACTAGGATGCCTTCGGGTCTTCGAGAAATTTGCCATGCCGAAGATATTTGACGAACTTGTTTCTCCAATCCCAAACTATGTTGGTTGAATTGACCTTGCAGTAACCATCCACATCCAATATCGAATGTAGAAGTTGAATAACAGTATTAGAGTCAGATCCTTTCATCTCTGTAGATGACCCTAAATTGGCCAATGCATCTGATTCCACATTTTCTTCCCTTAGAATGTGAATGATCGACCATTCCTTGAACTGTGCAAGTAATACCTAAACCTTGTTTGCATATTGTTGCATGCATTCTTCTTTGGTGTTTGTCGCACCCGCTTTTTCCCTCCTTTTCATGGGGAGGAAAAGGTTCGGGTTTCGACATTTATGGGGGTAATAACTCATTTCCTTTTGGGAGTTGAGTATTTTGAAGAGTCACCACCTAACGAATTATGGTGCGTTAGGGCACCTAGAACGATTAACTCTTGTATTGGTTTGCATTACTATAGATTTAGGGTAAGGGCTCGAAATAACTTCGAGGGGAAGGTGTAAGGCACCCCTCTTGGTCCACAACTATAGGTCCCACCAAACTTATATTTATGAATTAGTCCTTTAACAGATAAGTAGTTGAAACAAATAATTACAAATAAATCATGTTGGACATTGTATGACTCAAATAATAAGACATAGAATTTGAACAACTTGCGTGCATAAAAAAGAAAGTAAAGTTTTTAAGCAAAGGGAATTTGGGAAAAAGCGGTCCTGGGTTGGTTAGCCTACAGGATCCTCCCATGCAATGCCCGGTAAACACTCCTCAATAAGGGGCTACACGTGACATTGACGCGTAGTCATCATATCCCGGTCTACCCAAGTCCCTCCCCTTGATCATAGCCTAAAGCGTTCCAGTAACCTTGACAATGCCTATGCGTGCACTACCTATCCCTTCCTTGTAGCCCTAAAGGTATTTTAGGACCTTAAAATCTGGCAGTTCTAGACAATCCCTAAGGAGTTTTTAAAAGGAGAAAATTCTAGGTGACATGCAAGAACAATTAGGACCGCATATGAAAACAAGTTAGAGGCTCACAGTTACATCCTTAAATATACCACATAAATGCACGTCTTCAAACGACATTCAAATACTTAAGAGAACAAATCCTAGAACATGATATCTAGGTGAGCAGAGGTTATAAATTACTGAATTAGGCCAATATGAGAAGGATCCTATTTAGCTTGCCTACTGATTAAACCCGTTAAATCTGAACAACTTTAAGTAGTATAAATACAGTTGCAGAGTTGTAGGACTTAAAAAAAATGACCTATAGGCTTGCCTAAACGCAGAACAGTGATGTCCTAAGAGCATGATAACTACGTTTAAGCTAGTAAAACAGTGAGCAGTTTTGAAACGGACTCTTGAGTTCCTATAGGCATGCTTTCTAGCAGTAGTGAATGAAGGCAGTGTTCAAAAGATCGATTAAAGAAGCGGACAATTGGTCAAGCCAATTTCAAATGAAGTAACACGAATTAGACTGACTTGTGTAACTAAATTGATTTTAAGTGCCATATGCAAAATTTCTGATTTTAATTCCTATAGGCATGGTATCTAATTATTAAGAACTGATGTTAGAAACTTATGAGCATGATATCTATTGAAAACAAATGTAAATATCCATTGTAACAGAAACTAAACTTGATCATATTCTATAAGTATGGTATCTACTTATGAAGTTGATTTTTAAACCTATAGACATGATTTCTATTATGGGAACCACTTAAACCCTATAGGCATGATTTCTAAAATGGTAAGGTGAACATAAAAAGTATGTTTACCACGAAAATAGTAATAACAATTAAATTTGTTGATGAGACTCTAAAAATACGTGATCTACTTTGATGCTAGTTGTTTAAGCAGTTGATGCTAGATGTGCAGAGATAAAAGATGAAATGCAAGCTAAAATGGAGTTATAATCAAACCAAGGGGTTAGTGATTCATACCTCGAACTAATCAATGAGGGCCTCGGGGTCGATACCTGGGCTCGGGCTCGAGCTATCGGGGATATTCGGGGAGGGCTAACAGTTAGAATATAATTGTTAGAGGCTCTTTATGGCCAATTACAAGCGATAAATGAAGAACAACTACAAAAGCAATATAATAGAGCAAAAATTTCGAGAGAGTGTATTGTTGAGAGAAAAGAGAACGAGTTAGCATATATTTCGTGTAGAATAGTTGGAGCGACATCCCGTCATAAAATGGTAAGGATCCTCTTTATATAGGAGGGGAAACCCGACATAGGACAAAAGCATTAATTACGAGGATAAGGGGGGTGGGACAACTAGGTGACACCAGGCTCTGCCAGTGCTAGTTGCACGCCCTTGGAACTCACCATCCCCAACATCACCATTAGTTCGAGCGTTAGTGGACTTTGAGGGGGAGAACTCGGCCTCAACCTCAGAGCCTCGAGGTCTCGAGATGATCTCCCAAAAATGCATCACTGACAAGAAATTGGACCCTCCGATTTTGCCGTATACTGATAGTCTCTTCATTTTCTAGAACGAAGTAATAGGAAATGATTTTGAACTGCCGTTTCGAGGGCACACTGCCCTGACTTCAACCTATAAGAACATTAAATGCCATACCTCAGAAAACCATACAATAGTCCTCGTCAACTGCGATTATCAAGGAAACCATGAACTGCTTATCGGCTCACCCTTTCCACTGCCCAGGAGGTTCTTATAAATATATCGACTATTTCATACTCCTTATTTTCACCCCATATTTAAATTCACGAGTCAGAACCGATCATCTTTTACACTCTCCCATCTTGTTTTAGAGAAAATTTTACCATTGATATGGCTAGGACTTCTAGAACGGTTCCTCGGAGGAACGAAGTTGCATCACCATCTCGATCGTCTAAAGAGAAAGCCAGAGCGATACCTTCCTTGGAACAGTGTAATCCACCCAATCTCGATATTTCAAAAGATTTTAACATCGATGCCACTTTATCCACACCGGGCCGATATGAGCATGTGTCTTGATACATTAGCGTCGTGACCAACATTCAAATGGTGAGGATAGACTGTCAATGGAGCAAGGCAGTGGGGGTGAAGATTCCCGGTCCTAATAAGAATATAATAGACTATAAGGCCAGCTTCCTTTACGTGTATACCTACCTGTTCACCTTGGGTCCTGAGAATTCTTCTGAATCCTCTCCCCTGGAGATAGAACCGATTATCCTTGACTTCTGTTACAAGTAACAAGTGATGCTTGGTCAGATCTATCCTTCTTTTTGGAGGATAGTATTAATGCTCCGTCATTTCACGGAAGGGGTTAGGGGCAAAACCTTTACCCTCAATCATTTGATTAGGATGTGTAGCCCTTGATTTTATTGAGGTTTTATCAGGCTCCATCCATGATCCAAAAAATCATTTTTCTTGAGCATCGACGAGGGAAAGGATCGAAGGTAGATGAGCAGATTTGTCCGGGTAAAGACCTCGGATATCATCCCAGCCTGGAGGATGCCCTTTCTGGAGAAATGGAACACACATCATAAGCAATTTTCCCTTCACCACATTTTAATATTTTTATTTTGAAATAACGACCTCTCTTTATTTCCTGCAGCTGCTGCTGCTTGGTACCCTGAGGCGGTTCTGGATTTGTCGGGATGGATCAAGCGGTTGGACAACGCATTCACATATCTTGTTTATTCTTGGACTGACTTGGACAAGGAGTAATGGGTGGCCAAGAATAATGGTAGAGTTTCCTTACCTCCTATGCCTCATATTTGTGTTTCTCCATGCGCCCTTTGTGATGACAACTTGTGTCTATTGCGGTTGTGCAGGTCTTGGCAAAAATATGCAGATAAGGCTCCCCCTGGTGGCGAAGTAGAGGCTTTAGAGACCGGCAAGGGCAAGAAGATGGAAGGTAAAGCGGATGTTGATCCTCCTGTGGCAAACAAATCTAGGTCACTCGAGCATCAAGCTGCTACTAGGACCTCTGCTTCGACTTTAGGGGCAAATCTTGGTACTGAGTATGAGGACGACGATGAGTGCCCATTAGTATAGAGGACGAGGTCAAGTATGGGATCCTTACAGGTGTCTCAATTGGAGGCCGCTAAATCTGGGACGACCGACTCAGGTCGGTCCCGTTGACCAAAGACCCTTGGGGACTGTATTAATGTGGCCTCAGAACGCATGACTGAGTTTGGCACAGTATTCGCTGGGGGAACCGTTGCCATCGATACTGAAGGGTCGAGGCTCGGAGCTTTTCAGGAGTAGGGCTTGCCTATTGGGGAAATCAGCAATATGAATGATTTCATCTCATGCTTTCAGTTCTCGTTAGGGGAGCTGGGCGATGCTCAAGATGCGAATGCCGTCAAAGCGGGGATTCCTCTCAAAGAGGGAGGCTCACTTTCCAATATATTTGATGGTGTTAGAGATAACGTCGGTCTTGACGTTCCTGGTGCGGTTAAGGCGGCGGAGAGATCCTTGCAGCAGGTGCTATCTATTTTATTATATTTCTTTAAGTCCGAGCGTCATTTTTCATTTTTCTAACTCTTCCGCTATGTTGCAGTGCAAGGATATGTATGATTATGCCCTCTTTCTGCTCCGTGATGAGATTTTTTACTGTGACAAAGAGTGTAAGAAGCTTACCTCGATGCTGCGGGATTTGGAGGCTCACTCCATGATCGCAACAAACTTAACCTTACACAACGGTAGGAAGAGCGGGTGCTAAAACTTTTACCCGAATAGTGGTATCGGGGTCGATCTTTCACAGAGAGCTTGGAATGGAGTTGCGTATTTGTATAGACTAAGAATGCGTTTGTGCTTCTAATTGCACTTCTAACATTTTTGGGTTTTCTTTTGATTATTTACTACAATTTATCAACTACAAGTTTAAAGCTAAGTTATGCTAAGATATTGATTCTAAGTTGTATGCAATATAGAGAAAGGCACTAAGGTCATGGCATCACCTAGGTGGTTAACTAACCGGTAGAAACTACTGATAATAGATTGACATATTTGGGATCAATGTTATAACCATTGCACAATTGTACCCACTCTCACACCTCTCGGTAGAGAGAGCGATTTTACCTAATTGACTCTCTCGAGACCAATTGGATAGGCCAATTAGGCCAGGCAACTAGGGTTCAAGTTGGGTGATTACTCTCTCGAGGTTTAACCCGTTAATTGGGACTACCCTTTCTCATGGGTCCATCTCAATTCCTTGTTGGGTCAATTTTGGCGTCATAGGCTCTCTTTCTCAAGAAGAGTCAAAACACACTAAGCTAGAGTCAATGTTTGCAACTACCAATCCTTAATTAAAGCATAAAATTAACCCAAATAACGATCTCCCAATATCAATCTATCATTAAGAAGCAACACCCATCAGTTACCCACACTAGGGTTGAGCCACAACCCTAGCTAATGGGATTAGCTAGACATAACTAAAGAAGAAATTAAAAAAAATAGAAGAAGAAACAAACATATTAATTAATTGCTAATGTAAAACTATAATAATCTATGATAAAATAAAGCTAAAATTCTCAAAATAGGCTAAAACATATGCCTCACGAGTGCAACCACTATTCCGTATCGTCAAAACTTAACCTAAAAATGGCAAATGTTTTATTTATAGTGGGCTGGAAAACTGGACAAAAATGCCCCTGCGGGGTCAGTGCGGACCGCACAAAGTTGGCACGCGGCCGCACTGGGTTTCTTGACTTCTGAAACTTGATCTCTGGAGATGTTGATGCGGATCGCACAATGATGGAATGCGGCCGCGTGAATGACTTGTGATGATCTCTGAACTCTTGTGGTGCGGTCCGCGTGAACCATAGTGCGGCCGCATTGATTGGGCACGGACTGCGTGAGCTTGACCACGGTCGCGGCGCTTGTGATTGATAAAAGACAACTTTCTGAATCTCTTTGGTGCGGCCGCATGTCATGATGGTGCGATCCCGCACCAAGTTCTGAATGTCCTTACTTTAATGTTCTTTGACACTCCGTTTAGAGCCGATTTTTGACGTTTGTCATCTTGTCGCTCAAACCTGCAATCAAGCGCAACTTTTAAGCATTCTGGGTCTATTTTATGGCACATTTTATGGCAATTCATACATAAAGCATAGGCAAGTATGGGTATAAATTGTGTTAAAATCACAGTTATCAACTCCCCCAAACTTAAACCTTTGCTTGTCCTCAAGCAAATAAAATAAGACCCACCCCTTAGAGGGAAACATCCAAGCGATTCCAGCTTATCCTAAAGTAACCTCATCACGTATCAATTGGGACTAACAATTGCCCTCAATACGAATGCATCATTAACACATTTTAAGCTTTTAAGAGCTATGGATCAAATGTGAGCATCAAGGGTTGGCTCATTNTGGTTCCGTTCAACTCAAGATCATATAGGGCTTTTTGCGGAGTCGTTGTAAAGGCTTTTGGGTGAGGGTAGGATATGATTTGTTCAAGTGGGTTCAATCTTCCCTCAAGCACTTCATTTGATTCGTTTTGGCACACTTTCTTGACTCATTTGAGTATTCACTTCCTTTTCAAGGGGTTAGAGAGGCACACTACCAATCTTTCTTATGCAATTCAACACATTTCTCCTTTTTCTACTTTTTTTTCCAACCTTTTTCACTTTTGTTTTCTTTGAATCCTCTTTTTGACCTTATTCAAATTTTTGGTCTTTCTTTTTGTCATGTCTTTTCTTCCTTTTTCATTGCCTTCCTTCTCTTTTGCTTTTGTACCTTTTACCACATTGTTTTCTATCTTGTCTCCCTCCCCCAAACTTAGACATTTGCCATCTACTCACGGGTGCAGATTTGGGTGCCAAGAGAGGGTATCATTAAGAACGGGTATAGGCTTGTAGCTTTTGTTCTTGAAAGAAGAAGGTTTAAGGCTCTAAGGGGTTAGCTAGGGATCATTTTATTGGTAGGTCATGGAATTGTTCAATCATAGCATTTTGGATCAATGGCCTACAATCACTTCTCAAGCCAAATTTTACCTAGGATTTCGCCTCAACAAACATTCAGGGCAAGTTCTAGACCATCGGCTCGAGACTTAGACTCACAATTCGAATTCTCACCACACATACTCAAGGATTACTAAAGACATCGAGTCGAGGGCCCACAACAACCTTAGTTACGATTCAAGCGCACAATGGACCCACACGATCATATGATGATTGTTTGGTCAACACAAGAGTCTCAAGTTCACCATTTTTCACCATCCTAAACACAACATTATGTCTTTGACCATGGGATCAAAGGCAAATACGTTAGGCCCAAGTGAAGCTTGCCTGAGGTCCCCTTAACTACGAAATATTGAAAATTAAAAGAAGAAAAATAAAAAACGGACTCAAACCCTTAAGAAGGTTGTCATGCCATCTATCATTGGGAAGAGCCACCCGGTTCACACAACACTCTACCCTTGGAAAGAACCGTGGCATTAAGAAAACCAAGGGCTTATTTAAAACACCAAAACCAAAACAAGGGGCTACGAGCCTCACTACAAAGCTAAAAACGAAAAATTTGAACGAAAATAGAAAAATCAAATGAATATGTACAATGGGGAGTAGAATATACAACAGGATGAATATATACATAAGAGTATAAAAGTAGCCAAAGTCAAAGGTTATATACAGGCCAACTATTTAAGAATCCAAAACAATGCAAAACATAGACTAGAAATGAAATAAATATATACAGTCATCCAATGTATCAGAATCAAAATGGTAGGGCGCACCCCCACGAGTAAAAGCTGGCATTGTCCCTAATGCCAACTACCAAAATAATCTCAAAAACAGAGATAAAGGGTATAGAGTGGCTCCTCAAGCCTGATCTGTCTGCATGGGGTCTTCGGTCGTCCCTTGCTCCTCTGTAGTAGCCAGGACCTCAGACTGGTCTCCGGCCTACTGCTCTGAAGCTGGTATAGGATCCTGCTGCTAGACCGGTGGAACATCTGGCACATCACCGGAGGGAGTACCCTGAAGCTCAGCCAACTCGATCACGACTCCCTTAGTTCCGGGCAACTTCCTCTTCTTCCTCAGCGGTTTAGGTGCCCGCTCCTGCTGTGGCTCAGGTACTGGAGCTGCTACTGGAGGGGTTGGGTCCCCGAATAACAAGTCTAATGGCATCTGATCCGCCATTAGCTTGTCCACATCTGCTCGTAGTACCTTTACCGACTCCTTTGATGCCATGGACTTCCTCATTTTCTTGTGCTCCCGGGCCAACTTCTCCAAAGCTGTGCTGTGAGCCCCAATTGCCTCAGTCAAGGTAGTCTGAGTCTCAATTATCTTCTTTTGGTAGGCTAGGAGTGTCTGCAATGTTTCCTCAATAGACGGAGGAACCTGGACAGTGGCCGGTGTAGACTGGGCCTCAACTGAAGTAACTAATGTGGACAACTTAGATGTCGCTACGGACATCCAGTTGTTTAAACTGGCCAATGTCATAGATAGCTGCTGGGCTGTCAATGGGTTTGTTCGGGAAACAGGGATTGTAGGGGCAGCTGAAGAACTAGGGCCTGCAGAAGAGGAGGGCCTATCAACTGGGACAGATATAGCTGGAGTGGAGGGAAACACTGTAGAAGGTTCAACCTCAACCGTCTCCTCAGATTGGCCGGTTGGGGTAGAGGTAGATGACTTGCTTTTCTTGCCCCCCCTTCGGGTTATCTGGACCCTGAATACTGAACCAGGAGAAGGAATCTATTGAGCGCACTTTAACATCGTAATGCATTTTCTTCTCCTTCAAGTCCGAAAAATACAAGGTCAGAGTGTTTGGGTAAGGATAGTTCCACGAGTTGTCAATCCCCATAGAAGTGATTGCCTTGTACATAACATTCCCCATATTGATAGGGAATCCCGCTATAATGGAAGCAATGAGCACAGCCCGGGGAAGGGGGACGGACTGGTCATGAGAAGTGGGATCCAACCTATTGCACACAAAGGTGAGCCACCCTCTCGCCTCGAAATTCATATTCTTCCTAAGGATTTTCACTCCAGCTTGTATCCAATCCAGAACAACACCTGGATGCACTAAGAACTCAGCTAACCATGGGCGAACCTCCTCTTTCAGTGTCAACTTCTCCAAGTATTGGCTCTCGTCTTCGTCCTTGAAACCCAAATATTCGTTGAATGCTTTTCCCGAAAATACCATATCCATGTTTCTCACTTTGGTCACAATGGAGTTCTTTTTGGTACAGTCAATATTTGTGTAGAACTCTTTGACCATGTGCTCGTTTGCATCTACCAACCCGTCACTGAAATGGTCCCACCCGCTTCTCGTTTGAAATTGCTCATGGACTTTGGGTAGGAGTGGCAATAGGTCCTTGGTTATGATACACCTCTCGGGGATGAGATGTCTTTTGGCCCACATTTCTCAGAATTTGTGGCCCGCTGCTGAGCCATCATACGACTCAGATTGTATAGCCTGTGAATCTTGGGCTGGGATTGAGAGGGCTTGCCCCGATTCAGCTGATAGTTCCTGAGAGGGAAGGTACTCACTCCCCGACTGCTCCTCATCAGTCACTACTTATTTCCTTGTCTTTAACTTGGGTTGGGGTGTGAGTTTCTTTAGTTTAGCTTTCCCTCCCCGGGAGGGTTCACCTCGACCGGGTTGTTTGGCTCCTCGTCCTCTTTGTTTCACCATTTTCTGCACACAAACGATTCGAACATTGTTAGTATAGGCCAGTACAGTGTTATCTCATGCAGAATAAAGTAGAACATCAAGAAGTAGTGTTGCATGTAATGTAGTCATACAAGACCCATGCGGACCGCGCCAACAGGGCATGCGGCCACACAGGGCAATAATGAAGAGCTCCAACTCTCTGATCATGTCGCATGCAGGCCGCGCCAACAGGTCATGCGGCCGCGCGGGAACAGCGCGAACCGCCCAAACTTGTAATGCGGCCGCACTGGGCAACTACTCCTTTTGGGGACTTTCTGAACTTCATTGGTACGGACCGCGCAAACATGGCATGCGGCCGCACTAGGCTATCATTCCGATGGAGACCATTCTGAATCTCACTAGCGCGGGCCGCACAAACAAGTCATGTGGTCGCGCTGAGCAATAATTACTTGGACAACTAGGGTTTACAAAAATAGGCCAAATCTTGTCCCTATTCGTTTATAACATGCCCATCATATCAAAGAACAACAAGAACAACCTATACTATCCTAAACATGAATAATGAAGAACAAAAATAAAGAAATGAAGAAGTTATCACTAAGGTGAGAAATATGAAAAATATGAAGAACTTAACACTAATTAAAAACTAATGTGAGAAATATGTTACCAGGGAAGTGAAGAAATGCTCTTGATAATGCAAATGTGAGTCTCAAGATGAACAGTGCAAAATTAGGGTTCAGAGGTCGGGTTGGCAAAAAGTATACAATGAAGCCCTGGGGGTTTATTTATAGAAAAAAAAGACGTGGGCCCCCAACTTACCTTCCAGCTCGGCCGTGTAAATACGACCGCAGACCGCGGTGGACTTACCTCATATTACTTAGATTAAAACTTCTGATGCGGGCGCACCAATGTGAACCCGGCCGCGCGGTATAGCGCGGACCTCACAATCTTGGGATGCGACCGCACTAGACAACTTCAGAGACTTGGCAAGGTTTACCTTGGCTGGTGCGAACCGCATGAGTGAGGGTGCGGCCGCACTAGCCAACTTCAGAAACTGGGTAACTTTGTGCATAGTTGCTTTTCATTGATTCAACACAA
>MU757016.1:5667-22269 GCA_026770625.1 Nicotiana glauca
ACATCATTGCTCTATTGTTCTAAAACAATGCCATATAACTAATCGACGACGTTCGTTTAAACGATTATAACACATGTAATGGATAACAAAAATCGACCTATGAATCAGTGATTCAAGTTTCCAGGCAGAGTCACGAAGATACGAAACTAATTATTCGACGATGCTAATCGAAACGAATATGTACCTTATGGCACACACGATCAAATAAACCAACAGAAACAACAATTGACCAAATAAAAGGTCTGAGGGGAGAACAGAAAAAATTGATAACTTAACAGATAACGATACTAATGAAACTTAAACTGACAAATAAATAAAGAAAGAAAGAGGAAATACCTTGATAAGAGAAATCAGAAATCAAACACGGACCTGGGACCAACTTGGACCTTGAAATTTTTGTGAAGCCAAACGGACCTTAATCAGGGTGTTCTCAGTCGAGAACACCTAAACTAAGGTCCATTGGACCTCAATCACCTATCGAATCTAGCCGGAGACCTCATTTTCCGATTTCTAGGTTTATACGACATTTTAAGGCGTGGAGTCTTCTGGTTAGATTCGAACCAAACCAAACTTGGTTTGGTTACGAGGAACGTCAAAGGGGTGTCCGGTATCAATTTGGACTGGTTTGGCTTTGATCGGGTTTCTGCTCGAATCTTCAAATTAAGATTCGAGATGTTCGGGGAAGATTCGAGGTTAACGGTTCGTGGATTTGGATTCAGGGTGGTTGAGTGGTCCTAGGGTGTTAAAGCGGTGGTCATCGACGTCGTTGCCGCCGGGTTTACGGCGAAGGGGAAGGGTGGCGGCTAGGGTTTGAGGCCTGGGTTCCGTCTATGATATTAGAGACGATGAGACGAGAGACGAAATGGGGGAGTCTGGTTCGGGGGCTGGGGTAAGATATTAAGCTTATATAGTGGAAGGGGGAATTGATCTTGGCCGTTCGATCAAGCGAGATCGACGGCCTGGATCTCTCACTTAAGAGAAGCGGCATCGTTTGGTTATGTCGTGGGAATGGGTTGACCCGGGTCGAAATGGAACGGGGTGTGAGGGGAGCCTGGGACCGTTGGATCAATGGAGATGAACGGCTCCGATTAACATACATGAAACGACATCATTTCGATTTAACAGGGGTTGAACTGGACCGTTTGATCAGGTGAGATCAACGGTCGAGATGGAGGGCCTGGGGGACGACGTCGTTTTGACGTCCCTGAGACCAGGTCTCTGTGGACTGGGCCATGGTCGGTTTGGGGCCTGGTTTCTTTGCATTTTTAGCCATTTTCCAATTTTCTTAACTAACCACAATTAAACTAAACACACTCTACATAAATTAAAAGAAATGAAATCACACACCTATTAATTAACACACAAACAATCAATGCAAAATTACACATTTTAAATTACTCAATGACAAAGGACAACAATGCATATTTTTTGTAATTTTCTTTTCTAACCACTTTATGGTTAATTAATTCTTAAATGCATGTAACACGTATTTTTTGTATCTTTAATCAATTTAAACAAATAAACACACACATACAAATGCTAAAGAAAGATAACACACAATCCACAAAAATCAAATGCAACACAAAACTATTTTATTTTATATTTTTGGGAGTAATTGTCGTGAGAGCAAAAATCACGTGCTCACATACATCATACGGGGCTATTCATGCTCGAGAATTGGAGAGCGAAGTGCAAATGCTCAAAACGGCCGGTCAGGTCGTTACATCCTCCCCTACTTAAACATATGTTCGTCCTCGAACGTGCCCAGAGTTGTTCCAAAAGCCAACGAATCATTGTATAACCTTACTATACACATACCCTGATGTGATCCCACGTCACCCTGCTCCATACAAGTCTGATAATGCAACATAACTGAAATTTCGCAATCCAACCAAGCGCATGAACCTTAGAACCCAAATTTCCACTTCCGAAATTATCTACAAGATCAGAACCTCAAATCTATAAACCGAATAAATCTGAACACGTTGTATAAGTCCAAACAAGCTATATCAATCCCTATCTATAACCGAAGATGTAATCATATGACATACCACATAACTCAAACACTCGTAACGATAACTTCAAATCACAGCAGCTGCTCAAGCAACCTAATACCGGTAATAAGCGCCTTATCAAACAAAGCCTCATTCCAACACTTTCATATACTGCCAATGATGAAATAAACACGTAGAAAGTCATAATCATTCCTCAGATCAACCATTCATGAAGCTCCCTCTCCTTTGGCAAGGACCATAGTAAATTCCTAAGCCGAATCCCGATGTTATCCTTCCAACATACTGAAATCGAATCCGATAGTATTCATTCTAGATCTCAGTGGCCTCATCTCATCCAACACGACTACTCCAGTGACATAGCACATCGATATAATCTAGATCCACAACCCGTGTGGCCCGTGCGACCCGCGCACCAATAAGTAATAGTCCAAATGTACTCCAATCATGGAAAAATGACTCAAATAAGAGAGCTGTACCGAAAGCTCACAAGTACCACCACCAAACAATGCTAAGAACTCATCACACATCGTAGAACCAGAACACATGAATCTAACTAGAAGGATCATACCTCCATATAACCTCGCTGCAACACGCAACCCTATCCAAACACTGGTCCACATGAAACACCTCAAGTCACTATGCTACAAATCAACAACCACGTGCAATTTGATGTCTAGTACCAAAAGCAAATCGTCATAACCACGACAAAACAAATGACATAACACCACACAAACCCGAAAGGACATAACCGATACGCCATCCACTGAACAATACCCAGTACTCTTCCCACTCGAATTCCACTATGAAACCCCAATAGAACCGCACCATATGTGCCTATAACCAACAAATCATAACGCCTCGCAATACGGAAAGGTAACTCATAGATCACTTCAGAATACTAATAAGCTCAATGACAATCGAATCAACACATTCCTCAATAATAACAACTCGGAGTCAACAAAGCCGACTCGATGCAGAACACACATCCATATCGGCCTACCAATGAACCCCTTATCAAAGAGTTCCTGAAGCTGCTCCTTCAACTCTTTTAACTCCGCCGGTGCCATACAATACGGTGCTCGCCACCATATCAATACTGAAATCAACAACCCTGTCCGGCAGCATGCCCGACCGTAGGAACCACATCTGAAAAATCCCTCATGAAGGCAAAATAAGAAGAAAACCCTTCCCAACCATCCGTTGGTTCTTCAAAAATGAAATCACCCTACTGGGAACATAATTCGCCGAACCTCGCCACTCAATTCGTGGCATCCCCAGCTTAGCCAACGTCGCTGACTTAGCGTAACAGCCCAGAATAACACGACTCGGAGACAACCAGTCCATACCCAATATCACCTCAAAATCCAACATACTAAGCAACAAAGGATCCACTCGGGTCTCCAAACCCCTGATAATCACCACACAAGGCCGACACACGCGACCTACAACCATAACATAGCCTGATTATGAGAACTCCCAGTTTCCTAATCCATATAGCACATAAATCACCATATCCGACCCCAATTCCACCGTCTGAATATATGACACACCTCTAATACCCAATCATTCCACAAGGGATACTCCTAAAGTTCTTCTATTCCACCAAGCAAATTCGAATATCAGCAGTTGATCAAACAAGATAGTGTCGCAATACCAATAATGTATTATTAACTCAATCACATTACCCATTTTGGAATGTATGCCCTCTTCAAGCCACATCAATTAACCATATCATTTGACTAATCATCTAAAACTGCCCGTGCTACCTATGAATTTATGACTTTCCTTTTAGAACTGAACTATGACCTTACACATGCAATCTCAACCCTACATAACATACCACATATACCATGTTATCCTGTGCCAAATATGAGGACTTCATAATCCATTCTGAGCTACAAGCAACAACGTACTCAACTCGCCAATAACTTTCCATTTGATCCCATTTAGAAGAAAATCACTATACATCACATACTCCTCACACCAATAGAAAATATACACCTCTAACCGTGGTAGAAATAATCAAAAACTCTACGAATCCCCTCTGCACAAAACCAAACCATCAGGACTGACTCCTTCTAACTCAACCAAGCTACGCAAGCCATCAAAACCTAAGCGCATTGCCACGAAACACCTGTAGAAACCTACCGCTTTATAAGCACCCAAGAACCGATCATATCCATTACCACACCGATCTAACCTACTACCCAGCTGTCCAAATTCTCTGAGTTCCTTCCGAATTACCTTCAAATTGATACATTTCCTTGCTAGTGCACCACTATCCTTAACTAAAACTTGACCCGCGAACTTTAGCATAAGATCACATCGTCCTAAAGCTCATAAACCGTAGTATTCTTCTTAAGCACCCCTAAAAGTACCACAGCCGGGATACCCACTCTGAAGAGACCTTCTGCAAATCTAAAGCCATTACCTTCGCCTTTCTGATACTGGTATGTAGGATCCATAATGATTCAGAAAAGCCACAAGTCTTGTCATCCTCCAATGTAAACCTCAGTTTCTAGCCAAATACACATCCTGAAGATCCCCAAATTATTACATGCAAATCTTGAATCCCTTCAAAATCACTCTCAGGAGTCATCCACTCTGCTCAACCTCAATTAGAATCAATCAGACCGGACGACCTGTGCTCCATCAACACTCCAACACCCCAAAATGTAACCCCACCTCAATGCGACCAAATAAATTCTTACTCCACGCACATTACACCCTTCACCAACGACAACTCAAGTCATTCCATGATTCTTATACACCCATAACGCATAACATAACTCCTATCCAAAATTTCCCTTACTCGAGTCATCCTTGATCTCAACCTCTATAAGCCATAAATGATTCACCAGTATACCTCAAATTGGAACCAACATAACATATAATCGTGCAATCAACCGATCAATAGCAGACTACCCCACTTGGCTCAAAGTCATAGGTCACAACACACAATAACTCGCAATGCCTATACTTCAATACCGCCATATTACCATAGTGTGATTAAACTCAACCCTTTATATGCCCGTGCAACACAAGCCATCTAATACTTCAAATTTCTACAAATCTCGCATTCACCCTCGTAACAGTCAAGCCCACTCTTTCAATAGACCAACTTGAGGTACACTCTGTAAATTTAACTTGGGACTGGTGCAACCATATTATAACATATTTGCAGGAGGGAGTACTCCCATCAGACAAAAAAGAAGCCAAAAAGCTTCAGATGTAGGCGGCCCAATACATCATCATAAACCATGACCTATACAAAAGAACATTTGGCGGCCCTTTGGCGAAATGCCTAGGGCCAAACCAAATAAGAAGCATCCTCGAGGAAGTACACAAAGACCACTACGGTGCCCATACCAACAATCGATCTCTCGTCAGATGTCTCTCACGAGCAGGCTATTAATGGCCCACCATGAAGAAGGAAGCCGCCGACTTCATCAAGAAATGTGAGCAGTGCCAGAATTACGCTCATATGATAAACCAAATGGGCGAGCACCTACACTCCGTCATATTGCCATGGCATTCATAAAATGGGGAATGGACATCGTGGGACCTTTCCCAGAGGGACGACGTAATGTGCATTTCCTTTTGGTTTTAAATGACTACTTTTCCAAATGGGTAGAAGCAAGTGCATTCGCCCAAATACGCGAATAGAAAGTTATCACATTCATATGGAGGAACATCATATGCCGCTTTGGCATCCCCAAAGAAATGATTTATGACAATGGACCCCAATTCACCAGGGAAAAGACCGCCGAATTCTTCGAGAAATGGCACATCAAGCGTACTCTCCACGCCATATCACCCTACAGGCAATGGCCAAGCCGAGTCCTCCAACGAAATAATACTAAACATCTTGAAGAAAAAGCTTGAGGATACCAAGGGACTGTGGCCGGAATTGCTACCAGAAGTTCTATGGGCATACCGTACCATGCCAAAAACAAGCACATGAGAAATTCCATATTCACTAGTCTATGGGACAGGCGCAATGATACCAGTAGAGGTCAGGGAACCAAGTTTGAGATACTCCAATGAGAACGGACTAAGAAATGACGAGAACAAGAAACAAGACCTAGATGAAGCGGAGGAGCGAAGAGACATGGCTTGCATAAGAATGATAGCCCAAAAACAGCAAGCATAACGGTATTACAACAAAAAGGACAAAGTACGACCACTCAAAGTCGGGGACTATGTACTCAAGGCCAAAACACAGGCGAGCAAATACTCAAGAGAAGGTAAACTAGGAACCAATTGGGACGGACATACAAAATCACGGTCGCAGCAAACAAATGATCATTCCAACTAGAAACAATGGAGGGAAAGCTATTACCATACAATTGAAAAGTCGCCCACCTCAAATACTTCAACTTCTGAGAATGGATGACCTCCAAGTCATACTCTTTTTCCCTCACCCGGGTTTTATCCCAATTGGGTTTTATCGAGGAGGTTTTTAATGAGGCGACTAAGGGGACGTCTCGAAGTTCAAGTATAATGCATAGCCCAGCCTATCGACGACTTCTCCAAGCTGAGCGATTAAGGGACTAGGTAGATTGGAACTTCTCAAATGTATGTATCGAACAAACAAAAACATGTAATATTCTACAATGAATGAAATAAACAAAGCAACATTCAACATCTTTGCACAACTCCACCAAATCATTTTACATTCTACATTCGACCTCGCTCAAATCACTTTACATTCGACCTCGCTCGAATTACTTTACATTTCAATTGCTCGAATTACTTTACATTCGACTCGCTCGAATTACTTTACTTTCTACCTCGCTCAAATTACTTTACATTCGACCTCGCTCAAATTATTTAATTTTTGACCTCATCAAACCTCGACCTCATTCGAGCTAATTAATACCAGGCCTCAAGTCGGTCTATGTTCGACTCCAAAAAATTCAACATTACATGCAAACGACCGAAAAATCAGAGACTTTCCCACATAGAAAACCAAAAAAAGAAGGAAGTGAACGGAAATTCGAAAATACATACCGAAAAAGGCAATTTTTCCATTTCAATTGTCGGATTACAGTACTTTTTACAAAGGGCTCGAGGACGCCCTCACAAAAATAGCAAAGCAAGAAAATAAAACTAAGTACAAAAGATTCACACCACATCATCCCCATTAGCATACTCATCATCATACCAAGGATCAGAGGCAAGCCCATCCGCGGCGTCGTCATCATCATCCCCGCTGGGTGTACCAGAGTCGTTACCACAAGCTTCACGAGCTACACGTGACTTGACACGGATGCTCTCAAACACCGCTTTGGAAACCTTCCCAGCAGACTTCAAATACTTGTACACGTCAAGTTGAGCCTCGACATAGACCTACATTTCAGACAGCTCCCACGACACACCTGGATCAGCGGAAGTATGAGATGTAGACGGTTGTGCCTGCTGTTGTGTCTTCTCGTCCCTTAGGAAAAGCAAACATACTCGCAAGGCCATGCCAGATATACCCAACGACAGGTCCACATCTTTCAGCGTCTATAACGTCCTATTCTCAGAAGTCACGCACAAGGGAGCGAAGGCCGACACCTAGAGCTGTCAAAACATGCTACCCCAACCCAACCCAGCCCAAGACTCATGGGCTTTTAAATTTAGTGGGCTAGGGCGGACAGGCCCTCCATCTATATGGGCCTTAAAATGTCCAACCCAGCCCAGCGTTAAGAGGGTTGCGGGCTAGGGCGGGCCGGCCATTCATTTTTTTAGAAAAAATATTTCTTCAAATCTTTAGATATTATTTTGTGACGTAATCTCTTAATCATATGAACGACTTCTGTTTATTTAGAGTGTACAAAAATCTTGATATTTGATAAAGAATCTCGTAATTAAAATGTAAATTCTCTAGCTCTTCTTTTTTAAAGTTACATGAATATTTTTTTTAGTACTTTTCTTTCACTTTTCTTAGGTTCAGAAATTGCTTCAATAAGTTTATATGTTAAGGTTTTTTAATTTAGGTTTAACATTATTTTTTGATTTCATCATTATAGTCCATAAAATATTTAAAATTCATGAAATTTGCTAGTGGTGTCAATTTTTTAGGGTATTAAAACTTGAACTTTTTCTATATTGAAGAGCTATTTAATAATTAATAATATATTAAAGTAACCAAATGATCACTGGCCACTTAAAGTAATATTTTCGTTTGAAAATAAATTTTGTTAGCCACTTAAAACTTTCCTAGTTCATTGTTAATTAAGCGAAACAAAAACTAATCTTGTCATACTATATGCATATCAAAAATATAAATTCTAGTTGATATGAAAAGGTAAACGAGCATCTAAGATTGGAAAATGAGGATTATAGTTAATATTTTCTTAGTTTTTACTTTTTTAAATAGTTAAATTTGAATTTAATTAATATTTGGCCAACGAGCCGTCCCAGGCCCAACCTCGATCAAGCCTCAAGGGCATGCGGGCTTGACTTGGGTCGAGCTTATAAGCCCCAATTTTAAATGGGATGAAGAAATCCCAACCCAGCCCTGCCTAAGTAGCGGGCTGGCCTCACGGGCCAAGCCCATTTTGATGGCTCCACCGGCACCACCCATTCTGAGTTGGCCAAGAGGTCGTAATCCATGAAAATGACTATATGCCGATTAGGACCCTCCATCCTTATCTCCACGCGAGTAGTCCTCTCCATGAAGGTTCGTACCTCCTTAGGGTCGACGTCCGAGCCAGAGTCATCATCCCTCGCAAGGATAACTCTACCTCTCCCGGCCACCGATGATGAGCCACCTTCAGCAACCCACGTAAGCTCTCCGCTACCACGAACCCCCTCAACCTCAGAGGGACTCTTCTCCATGGCGTCACCCGCCGTATAAACAACCTCGATGTCTGGTGTAAGCACCGATTTCGCTTCCAAAGCAATGAATCTCTCCGACTTAACACCAATGACAATGGCCTTCCCGGTCTCCGCCCTTCGTCCTTTCCTCGCCGATGCCTCCTCGCCGTAAGATGGCTCGTCCACAAGATGAAAGATAGGCCGAGAAGAGATCTCATCGGGCATAGCAACAGTTTGAGGGGCGGAGTCCTTCATTGGCATGACTTGAGTCTGATCTCCTCGAGCAGACTCAGCTAAAGCAAACTGCATTACAGCCGACACGATAGCCTGGCGAAATGCAGGCACAAGATCCTTTGCCTTTTTTAAAACTCGCCGACCTGGCATCAAAGGAAGCTCACGTCAAAAGGCGATAGTGAACGGCAATAAGTTGTAAGGTAGAGATAACACTTACTGAACGAAGTCTTAGGTCTAAAGCACTTGTGGAAGGACGCCCAGTCGCAAATTCCCACGGTGTAGGGTAACATGCGAGCCACCCAATCTTCAATATCGAAGATGGGAGAAGGCGCACGCCTCTCAGCTAAAAGTGAGGAAGTCATGAGTGAGTCAAAAATAAAAGAAAACGAGGAAGAAAGAAAATAACAAACATACGGCAAGATACTTACGATTATAGTTCCATTGCTCAGGAAACCCGGTCGGATTCGCCACCAAGTGCTCGATCTTGATGAAGAAGTATTTATGCCAGAACTGCCGGTTCGCTTATCATCCATCCCGACCACCAACCCTTTGATCCCATGATGTCGCAGATGTATCAACGTGTCTCTATAAAAGCTAGGCGAGAATAAATGCAACAAATGGCAAATATTGACCTCATAGCCGGTCAACTCTGAGTACTTTGCCAGTATTAGAAAAACTTTATATAAATAAGGGAGAGCTGCGGGTAGACGCTGTAAAAATGGCAACACTCCTCCGCTAATAAGGGGGGGGGGGAGAGGGGGGGAGGAAGAGAATAACCAACTAGGAACGGGTAAATATAGAAAGGACAATATCCAGGTCGGTGAACTTTTACTATGTCGTATCCTACCAGAATAATCTCGACATGATAAGGAATACGATATTTGGACCGGAGGTCGGCTATTTGACGCAGCCCCATCGCAGAAAGCTCCTGAGCAGGATCGGGAGCAGGTTCCTTTAGAAAGTCATTTATGACCGAAGGATTCTTGGGAACCACCTCCTCCACGATGGGGAAGCTTTCTTCCTCCTCAACCATAGATTCCTCACCTCTAGGAGGAATGGCCACCGATAAAGGGTGGCATCGAAGACTCCATCGTGAATATGAGGGGAATTTGACATATTTTCGTAGCAAAGTATGTATAGCAAAGTCGGAGAAAGAAAATATCAGCCGGAAAAGAAATTAGGGACTGGGATTGAAGAAATTGCAAGAAATCAAAAGTAGAGATCGGAGAAAAAGATCAAAGAAAAACAATATGCATACGGAAAGGTCTCGATGTTGAAAGTTTCGAAAATGAAACCTCTGGCCTCTACTTATAGGGTTGGGTGACACCAGAATTGAGGCAAAGAGTCGTCAATGGCACCAAAATCGAAGTGACAGAAGCATAAACACTGCTTTGGGAAGACTCATAATGATAACGCGTGTGACATAACATCATCCCACGTCAGCCACACCAACTGCAGCCCCACTGACAATGTCGCCAATTTGACCTTGATCGATTTTATTCAATCATCACGACCAAATTTCCTTTGAACGGTTGTAGACAAAATCCGCTCATTGAGGACGTCTAAGATCACGACCTCAACAAGCGGAGGACTAACTATATTGGTCAAAATTTGGACTGGGCTTAATAACTACAAATGGACGTAGTTGAGGTTTAAGCCGACCACGGCAAAATGGCGAGGAATCGTCTTGAGAAGGATTAGTGTCGAGGTCGAGTAAAGAATGTATGGAAGCAATGGTAGAATAAATTTAGAATAGAAAGAAGGAATATTCCATTGTATATTCCTTCTGTTGTACTTTTTAGGGTTTCTTAGGAATATCCCCTATAAATATGAAGAGATAAAGAATAAAAAGGGATCTTTACTTTTCTGATAAGAGGACATTGTAAAGTGTTGACTACAAAGAATATACAAAATCTTGTCTTATCCACTGAATACATTGTTTGATATAGACTTTTTATTCGCAAGATCCAAAGATTCCTTGTCCATCTTCATTTTCTATTACTCCACGTTGTTGTCAAAAAGGAGAATCATCCAAGTCATCTAACATTTGGGTGATAAATATCTTCTTATTATATTCATTGCCATTATCTACATTTATTGCATGCTTTTATTACTACATTCATTGACAATCGTTGAGCGCCTGTAGTTGGTATACATTATTTTCGGATTCAGCCCTACATCATCAATACATCTAAACCTCAGATCTAGTAGTTATTATATTTAACTAGGATTCACCCTCTATTTACTCATTAACTCATTTTAAGAAAATGTTTAGCACTTTTTTGGTAAAACAAGAACTTCTGTAGTTGCTGAGAGTTTTGAGGCTTCATGCGAAATTCTAGAGCTTTTTTTTTTTGCTTAGATACCTGTACATAATTTCTTTGGTGAAATAAATATTTTATTTATAAAAAAAATATATGATCACTCAAATAGTAATAAGTCTACATAAATTGAAGAATAGAGTATCACTTGACGTTATTTGAACATAAGTGTGGACATGAATAATATTTATCTTTGCATTCGTTCATTTAGTGTAAAGACCAAGGACGGTGATTTTTTACTATGTATATGATTTCGTTGATTCGAACATAACGTAAGAAGAATCAACCCACTATTGATTTGATAAGTATTGAAACTAAACCAAACCATGTATAATCAATATTTTTTATTTTGGTGTTACCGATTTTTTAATTTTTCATGTGAAATACAAAATTAATCCATCCAATTTACTTGAGTTAAAAATAGAATTTCTCATGTGTCGAATTATGTTTAGCAAGAACATAATAACGAATGAACATATTAAGCACATATATGTTAAAAAAAATTACTATGAGACATGACAATTATCTATTGGTATGAATAATCAATATGTAATGTGGCTAGAGACATAAAAGGTGTTATGAACAAGATAGACAAAACCGAGTGGATTGGACTTGGGAATGGGTTACACATGAGTCAAAGTATTAACCAGCCCAAAGAGAGAAGATTAGACTACAATTAAGATCTAAGTTGAGGTACAAGTGTCAAGAAATTACTAGACAAGAGGGAATACAATTACTACAATTATTGTTATTTGGGAATTCGCCTCCCCTGGTCTCTCTTTCTCCCTCGTCTATTTCTCTCTACGGCTTTGTCTTCCCATCCCATTTCTTTCTATTACTATCATTAATTGCTACTTTCCAGTGTAATTATTTGTTCTCAGCATCGATATATAGCAATCTGTTATATCTGTACTCGGTTGTGGATATTTGATCCATTACAAAAGGCATGATAAACAATAGAGAGTCACACCATTTAACATAGTAATTAACCATCTTATATTTAGTAATGCATCCAAAATACCCAATTAAATGTTTGGATTCCTCCAATATAAAACTAAATCATTTTTTGTCATTCTCTAAAACAATGTTGTCAACTAGTAGAGCAAATGAAACTGCTCATTGATTGAACTGATAGTTTTTTCCCCGTAAATTAAAAGTAGATGCACTTGAGAGAATAGTTTTCTGTTTCCTCTTCTGAGTATTATTTAAAGTTTAAACAAGTATTGCCTTTGTATTTGGTTAACAGCTTGTTTGGATTGTTAGTTACCTAGTATTGTATCGTATTGTTACTTTAAATACGATATTTGTTTTCGTTGTTACTTAAATTTTATTGTATCGCATCGTTAAATCTGTCGTTATGTAACGATGGAATGTGCCACTTTGTATAACGACCGATTTGGTGTGGTTGTATTTTACTTTTTATTGCTGAGTTATCTTGTCTTTTCTCTCATCTTACCCTTCATTATTATTAAATAATTTTATTTTATCATTTACCTTACCTTTTTATATAATAAAATTTATCCTGTATCATAATTTTTCTTTCAAGTATTGCAAGTTTATTCTTCTTATTGCTGGTGTATGATATCATGAAATAACGGTAAATGATACAATCTATCTAAATATTGTATTCATCAAACGATATATTACATTACAGTACAATACAATACAATACAATACGGTACGTTATGAAACGATGTGTAACAATCATCCAAACAAGCTGTAAGATATATCATCTTTGATTTTTAGGGATATTTAAGAAGAAAAATTGGATACATTATTAATGGATATTTAAAAATCGATTAAACCAACCGAACCGTATCGTACCGAACTGATTTTTAGGTTTCTTTTAATAAAATCGTAGGTTTTTATATAAATATATAATCATACCGATAATTAGAGTAGGTTTTTATTTTGTAAAAATAAAAAAAATAAAAATATCGAACTGTACCGAATAAATATACGTGTAAAAAAATATATTTATATATTAAGTTTAAAAATAATAAAGCATTAATTTTTTTTTGGCATTAGAATTATAAAATGGTTAAAAGCCGACGGATAATTAAACTCAAAATCCTAATTCCCAAAACTATTATGCTACTCCTATTGAAACTAAATTATTTTCAACATATTCGCTAGCAAGACACAAGGTATTCTAACGATTATGAGTAGCAAACTACAATGTATTGAATATGTTTCCTTTCGTATGATTTAAATTTATCTTTTCGAATATTTAATCTTCCATATACTTTTTTTTGAATTCCAGCTTGGTTAATATCTTTTGTTTCTTTTATGCTGTTGTAGAATAGTTGATGGATCTAATACTCTCGTCATCTTTCATGTTTTCTTAATTCATCACCTCTTAAACAATAAAAACGCCTCGAGGGTTTTGCAAAGTCTTATAAAAGTACGTATGTTATTGCATTATATTCCTACTAGTGATTTTTACCTGATATTTAAAAAAAAATCAAAAATTAACCGAACCGTACCGATACTGAAGAGAAACCGACATGATTGGGACGGTTTCGGAAAGTCTAATTTTTAGTTATACATAATAAAATAACTAAAAAATTAATATGGTACTAATTTTATAAAATGACCGACCGAACCGTTGACACACCTGCATTATTCACAATAATCGCTTTATAATATTAAAGATCATACTTCATAACAGTATGGAAAAGAATTAACATAAGAATATTTAATCTTCCATATACCCTTTTTTTGAATTCCAGCTTGGTTAATATCTTTTGTTTCTTTTATGCTATTGTAGAATAGTTGATGGATCTAATACTCTCGTCATCTTTCATGTTTTCTTAATTCATCACCTCTTAAACAATAAAAACGCCTCGAGAGTTTTGCAAAGTCCTATAAAAGTACGTATGTTATTGCATTCTATTTCTAATAGTGATTTTCACCTGACATTTAAAAAAAATATCGAAAATTAACTGAACCATACCGATACTGAAAAGAAACCGACATGATTGGGACGGTTTCGGAAAGTCCAATTTTTAGTTATACATAATAAAATAACCAAAAAATTGATATGGTACTAATTTTATAAAATGACCGATCGAACCGTTGACACACCTGAATTATTCACAATAATCGCTTTATAATATTAAAGATCATACTTCATAACAGTATGGAAAAGAATTAACATAAGAAAAGAATTAACATAAGAATATTTAATCTTCCATATACCCTTTTTTTGAATTCCAGCTTCGTTAATATCTTTTGTTTCTTTTATGCTGTTGTAGAATAGTTGATGGATCTAATACTCTCGTCATCTTTCATGTTTTCTTAATTCATCACCTCTTAAACAATAAAAATGCCTCAAGAGTTTTGCAAAGTTCTATAAAAGTACGTATGTTATTGCATTCTATTTCTAATAGTGATTTTCACCTGACATTTAAAAAAAATATCGAAAATTAACCGAACCGTACCGATACTGAAGAGAAACCGACATGATTGGGACGGTTTTCGGAAAGTCCAATTTTTAGTTATACATAATAAAATAACCAAAAAATTGATATGGTACTAATTTTATAAAATGACCGACCGAACCGTTGACACACCTGAATTATTCACAATAATCGCTTTATAATATTAAAGATCATACTTCATAACAATATGGAAAAGAATTAACATAAGAAATCAGGTTTGGGAAACTAAAAAGAAACCACAAAACAATGACATATACTTCCATATACTTTTTTTGAATTCCAGCTTGGTTAATATTTTTTGTTTCTTTTATGCTATTGTAGAATAGTTGATGGATCTAATACTCTCGTCATCTTTCATGTTTTCTTAATTCATCACCTCTTAAACAATAAAAGCGCCTCGAGAGTTTTGCAAAGTCCTATAAAAGTACGTATGTTATTGCATTCTATTTCTGCTAGTGATTTTTACCTGACATTTAAAAAAAATATCGAAAATTAACCGAACCGTACCGATACTGAAGAAAAACCGACATGATTGGGACGGTTTCGGAAAGTCCAATTTTTAGTTATACATAATAAAATAACCAAAAAATTAATATGATACTAATTTTATAAAATGACCGACCGAACCATTGACGCACCTGCATTATTCACGATAATCGCTTTATAATATTAAAGATCATACTTCATAACAGTATGGAAAAGAATTAACATAAGAAATCAGGTTTGGGAAACTAAAAAGAAACCACAAAACAATGACAGCTGTGGGATTTGAACCCACGCCCTTTCGGACCAGAGCCTAAATCTGGCGCCTTAGACCACTCGGCCAAACTGTCTTGAGATGGCAAAAGATTGTCAATTATTGCTTATAACCGATTGTATGTCTAATATCCAATACTTAATTTTGGATTGGTTCTTATAGCTATCAAATATGTGAGTGTGTCTCTCTCCATATATATATGTGCACATCTTTTTGCTAAAAATGCTTCTTCGCTTGCTTGCAGCGTCTCAATTGAGTTTTCAAAATGAAATGGTATGACTATTTTTTTTTCCTTTCGTTTATAATGTTAGTCAAATTCAAATTGATAAGAAACTCTTTGTTGAGTTTCATTTAAGGATTCACTTGGATGAAAATGTTTACATTTGAGATGAAATTTCAAATGACATACTTTCAAGTGCCATTTGGAGTGAACTATGTATCTTATATTCAGATTTAGACTAAATATATAGAGTGGCCTAGGTCTTTTAAATTAGACACCTTAACTAGTGTTGTATACTACATATATAGTTTCCCAATTTTAAAAGAAGTCTACTTCAGACTGCATAATTCAAAACTCTTTAGTTTTGATTTCTCAAGTTCACTCTAGCAAGATGGATTTTTGGTTAATTACAGTGATGGAAAGAGGTAGATTACTAACCTTTTTAACCCGTACCACCTTTTACTGAGTTAATTTCAAAGTTTGGATGTAAAATCAGAATTTCGATCAAATTAGACATGCTAACAGGATTATTAAAATCCAATTACTCATAAAAAGATGAGAATTTATCATCTTCATTACCAAAGGCCTGGCTTAATGATGATAGGCTATAATTACGTATTTTAGTCGATTATTACACTCTAATTTAATGCACTTTAGTTGAGTTTGCGCTTTAATCGCTAGTGTTTTGCACTAATTGTGTATTTTATGTCTTGTAGGTGTGATTTCATGCTATGTAGATGTTATGGAATGAATTTATGTTATTTGAAGCTTTGAAGTCTGAGTAAAATCTCAAGGAATTAAGCCG
>MU757016.1:35806-72235 GCA_026770625.1 Nicotiana glauca
AACCCCTCAATTATTTTTTTTTATTTTTTTTTATAACTTCAATTTTATATTTTATATTTTTTCATTTTTCTGCACCATCCACCCACCCCCACCCCACCCATAAAATATTTTTCAACTTACATATTTTAAGGTAAAAAGTTTTTTTATGCAAGATGAGCATAGTTCTAAAACATGGGTCAAGTTAGGCGGGTTGGGTTATGACCCATTGTTTAGACCATCTTGACCCAGCCCATCTTAACCCAAATATACTTTGGGCTGGGTTGGGCAATGACCCATTTATTGACCTAACCCATCTTGACCAGCCCAAATTCAGCCAAACCCGCCCATTTGCCACCCATAGTCTTAGGTGCCACCTTGCGATTAGATTTTTTTTGTGTGGAACTTTTATATATCATAATATAGCAGCCTACACAAAATTAACCGACAAATGTATAAATAGTGTATATGTATGTGAGTTAGCGGATGTAGATATTTTTGACCGTATAAGCTAATGTGGAACTTTCTCTTTTTATACATATCTAATAGATTTTCTAATACAAATATTGAGTATAGAATATAAGATGTGTATACGGTGGAAATCTTAAGCTTGAGTCCAAGCAAGGTCGAGTTCAAGCTCGAGGGACCAGATCCAAGCTCGAAGACAGGAGTGCGAGGGATACCGAAGTCAAGTATATTTGACCCCCGAAATTGTACCGTCATGGGTTTGTAACAGAATGAGCTAGATTCTTGCCACGTCCACAAGATCATGGCGCAAATCTCGAAATGGGACTGTACGATTACGTACTAGGCGGTTAGCTGTATCAAGAATATTCCTTACTGTAAATAGAAATATACCTTATTTAGGGTTCCCTTATTATATAAAAGGGACCCTAATCATTTGTAACATCATCTCATCATTGGCAAGAATATACTATCCTACTTTTTTCTCTTACTGCTCATTAGAATTGTTCTTTACTGTCCTTTACATTTATTGTTCTTACTTTATTGCTCTTAGTTCATCTCGAGGTCACCACTGCTGAGTAACAATGGTTTGATTCACTTATTCCTTTCAATTCTACTTCATATTTCTTGAATACTAATTGGTATTAAATTTAATCACATATCTTTAAAACCACAAATCAAATTTAATTGTTACTCGTATTTTCGAGGTAAACAGATTGGCGTCCACCGTGGGGCTAAATATAATAGTGATTGTTTCTTTACTGATTCTCATTACACACGTTATTTTTATATTTTTTCTTGTCATGAATTTTTTATTCTCAAGCTAAAACATGTCTAGCTCACAAGAAGCGCATGTTCATGACAACGAAGGTCTTGGTGAAAATAACAATATAGGGATCGGTGTACCACCAGTAAACCCTGGGAAAGTGCCAAATATGGAACCAGTTGATGTTAGGTCACACATTGCTCTAAACGCGGATTTAGGCACAGGCCCCAGAGGGAGCGTACTCATGAAAGCCCGACCTGATGGCCAAGGAACACAATGAGTAGGTGATGGGGAAATCATCCTCCAAGTGATACTAAGATGCTGCAAGATCAACAGATCGCCATTGCTAAACTTCAAAGTCAAAATAAGACTCCGAGTGTAGCTAAACATAAAAATAATCGACGTGCTGAGCCAGCGCCAAAAAGGTCAAATGGAAATTGCTCGGGGAATGACCCCACCATTATGAGGACGCTCGAAGAGCTCACCAAGAGTATCGAGTCCAGAGAAAAGAAGATAAAGACAATGACAAAAATGTGGGAAACTTATAACTCCCGTGTTAACCAAATACTAGGAGCACCCCCAGTTTTGAAGGGATTAGATGCCAAAAAGTTCATACAAAAACTATTCCCTCAAAGTGAGGCTCCGATGCCTATTCCTAAGAAGTTTTTTATGCCCGATATACCCAAATATAATGGGACAACCGACCCCAATGAGCATATTACTTCATAGAATTGCGGGATCAAAAGAAATAATTTGAATGACGCTGAGATCAAATCAGAATTGTTGAAAAAGTTTGGAGAAACATTGTTGAAAGGAGATATGATTTGGTATCACAACTTAACTCCTAACTCTATTGACTCATTTGCTATGTTAGCAGACGCCTTCGTGAAATCACACGTCGGGGCCATAAAGGTGGCCACGAGGAAATCAGGCAACTTCAAGATAAAACAAAGAAACGACGAGATGTTGAGGGAGTTCGTGTCCAGGTTTCAGATGAAAAGAATGTAATTACCACCGGTCTCCGATGACTGCGAAGTATAGGCCTTTATGCAGGGTTTGAACGAATGAAGTTTGATTGCATCTCGACAGTTAAAGCAGAACTTGATCGAATATCCAACTGTGATGTGGTCAGATGTACACAACCGTTATCAATCAAAAATCAGGGTCGAGAAAGACAAGTTGGGAGCCCTCTCTGGTTCAGTTCATCCTAACAAATTCTTAGTGAGATGCTTCAGGTAGAGCTGGTGGAGGCTCGCGACGCATATGAAAAGATGGATGAGTAGGTATTCTGAGTTCTTCATGATAGTGAAGACGAGTCAGACATAATTACTATCAACCCCATTCTGAAGGTTTGACAGAGGCTTGAACAGATCAAGGGCCTTCAAGGGCAAATAGACAAAGTGTGAGCCTAAGCCGAACAATTCAAGGGATGTATGGACATTCTGGATGTACAAAAGGAAACCGTTCAAGCAGAGCTGGATTATGCCAAGTCACAACTTCGATATGTAAAAGAAAACGCCTAAGTTCGGGCGAAGAAGGTCGAGGAGCTCGAGTCCAATTTAGCCAATTTGACCAAGGAGCGCGAGGTTGCTAGATCTAAAGCGGCCGCGATAAATACGAAGGCCCAGGCTACTGAGGCTCAATACAAAGTCGATGTCAAAGCCATCCTCGAGCAGGCCAGGGGCATGGTAGATCATTCGAAATGGCAGGATCGAAGGGAGGATCTCGAGGGGGTCCTTACTCAAAGTCTTGACATATCTGCTGAACTCGAGATCACCAACACTGAGGGAAAAAAGGCTCGAAAGTTAGCATTTCCTTATGAGGATTCCTAGGATGCAAGCAAATCTGGTGGAGAAGATTTCGAGGGAGAAGAAACTGCTCCCGAAGGAGACTAGGCCTTTAAGATTAGTAGTGTTTCTTTTAAGGCCGTTTTGGTCTTTGTAAAGAGTTCAGATCGGGCCATGCCACCCTTGCAAATGATTTTTGATATACAAAAGATCCTTTTTACCCTTTCTATCTTGTCTTTACTTCTTTTTTATTTAATTTATGTCTTATGAAATTGTATTCATAGGTTCGAGCGTTAGGAAATTTGGACCGAAACTGAACTAGTGTCGAGTGAGTGCTTGCTCGAACTCGAAGTAGGGTAACCCTTGGGTTTTAATTGAGTGATAGGATTTTCCCCCTTTTCGACTTAAAAAGTTTATTATTAGTTATGCAAAAATTGTTATGCCTTAGCACGAAATAAGGAATTGTTTGAGAGTTCGAACAATTTTGTATCCATTAGGGTTTTTGAGGCTTGATATTATCGAAGCCCTTTTGTAATGTTTTGTAATGCTTTAGCACGAAATAAGGAATTTGTTCAAAAGTACGAACAATTTTGTACCCATTAGGGTTCTAGAGGGTTGATATTATCGAAGCCCTTTGTAATGTTGCAGAGGGTGTCCTTTTTAACCAGTTTATGAGAACATTCGAAGGTCTGTTTTATCACAGAATTTGGACTTCTCTGAACTATGTTTATTTAGCCGTAGACTTTTTAGTTTGAGACTTGCCTCTTGGAGTTGTTTTCCCATTATACTTCGAGCTTGTTCGAAGTGTTAGCCCCAAGTCGGGTGGTCGTGGCCTATAAAAATTGAGGGTTGCCTTTTTAAGGTCTTATGATCTCGAGGCTTTAATAATTCGATATCGTCTATTTTTCATACTCCTTGAGTGTGGGGTTAATTGCTCGAACTTCAGTTGTGATTGGCCCATAAGCCTGTTTATAAATAGATCAAAAGTATGAAATTGTAAACTAAAATTTCTCTAAAGCATGAGATATTTGGCAAGGAAAAAATACTTCTCTTATTAGATGATTATACATGCGTACATGTTTGATGTCAGGGCTCGAGCAACCTATATAGGCACGACTCAGTCAACCGTTTGGCCCTTACAAAATTTACCTA
The DNA here is from genome assembly GCA_026770625.1 of Nicotiana glauca. NCBI lineage: Eukaryota > Viridiplantae > Streptophyta > Magnoliopsida > Solanales > Solanaceae > Nicotiana > Nicotiana glauca. The sequence continues at coordinate 39,953 of MU757016.1, forward strand.
TCGAGACCTTGTTTTCACGAAGTAATTTCCTTGCAACAAAGTTGTCATTCGAGGGGAATGCCCCCAGTATTCGAGGTTGATTGTAAAGAAGCCTCGAATATTGTTGACTCATTCTAAGTTAGCACGTTCAATGGTTGCCTCGATAAAAACCTTGTCGGAAAACCCTTTTGGGAGAAAACCGGTCTAAGGGAAAAATATTACAACGCATGCTTTCGTCCCTAAAGTCTTCTCATTGAGGAGTCCATTGCCGTTTATGATCGAACACCTGCATGAAAAGGGAGTAGTTTGTACCTTAGAAGTAATATCATTTTAGGTGCGATTTGTTCCAATTATTCGCCGCTCATTGTATCGAGTTTGTAGGACCCTTCTTCGGTATTTTTGAGAACCTGCTACGGTCTTTCCCAATTCGGATTTCCTTCATTTGGATATCGAGTGTTGAGGGTGACCTTTCTTAGCACCAAGTCCCCGATGTTAAAATATCAAAGATTGGTTCTTTGATTGTAATACCTTTCGATCCGCTTTTTTTGAGCGGCCAATCGGACGAGGGCAGCTTCACATCTTTCATCTAACAATTATAAGCTCGTATTCATGGCCTCGTTATTTGACATTTCTATTGTATATCGATATATGATGTTGGATTCTTCGACTTTGACCAGGATTCGAGCTTCAACACCGTAAACTAATGAGAATGGTATTGCTCGGGTGCTAGATTTCGACGTTGCGCGGTACGCCCATAGGACCTCGGGCAATATCTCTCTCCATTTCCCTTTTGGCGTCAGTCAATCTCTTCTTCAAGTTCTGAATGATGGTTTTATTGGTCGATTCCGCTTGTCTGTTCCTATTGGGATAATAAGGCATTGATAGGATTCTTTTGATCTTGTGATCCTCGAGAAACTTAGTTACTTTGCTGCCGATGAATTTTTTTCCATTATCACATATGATCTTTGAGGGAATCCCGAATCGACATATGATATGATCCCAGATGAAGTCTATGACTTCTTTTTCTCTAACCTTCTCGAAAGCCTGTGCTTCGACCTATATAGAAAAATAATCAATCATAAATAAAAATAACTGAGCGGCGATGGAAGAGGGCCGACGATGTCCATTCCCTATTTCATTAACTGCCATGAGGATAAGACCGAATGGAGCTGCTCTCCGAACTGGTGAATCATTGACGCATATCTTTGGCATTGGTCTCATTTTCGAACAAACTCCTTTGTATCTTTCTCTATATCGATCCAGTAGTATCCTGCCTCGATTACTTTGTGGACCAACGATTCGACATCAGAATAATTTTCACAAGTGCCTTTGTGAACTTCCCGTAGGACGTAATTGGTGTCTCCTGGTCCCAAACATATTGCCAAGGGTCCATCAAATGTCCTCCTATGCAGCGTTCCGTCTTCGGTCAAAGTAAATCGTGTTGCCTTTGTGCGCAGAGGTCTTTACTCCTTTGGATCCAATGGGACTTTCCATTATTTAAGTACTCTATGTACTTTTTTCTCCAGTACCAAGTCAAACTTGTAGAGTTTATTTCGGCGTGGCTTTCTTCGATTACTCACCGCGAGAGTTGTATGACAGTCCTCGAGTTAAGTTCGTCATCCTCGACCGATGATCCCAAGTTTGCAAGGGCATCGACCTCGTTGTTCTGTTCCAAGGTATATGTTGTAAGGTCCATTCTTTAAATCGATGCAAAGTTACCTGTAGCTTGTCCAAGTATCTCTACATTCGATCTTCACGAACTTCGAATATTAACTTGGTTTACCACAAGTGGAGAATCACATTTGGCTTCGATGACCTCTGCTCCCAAACTTTTAGCTAGCTCGAGACCTGCAATCATGGCCTCGTACTCGACCTCATTGTTAGTTAACTTAGAAGTTTTGGTAGATTGTATAATTATGTTACTCCTGGGCGACTTCAAAATGATGCACAACCCAGACCCTTTCATATATGAAGAGCCTTCTGTGAAGAGGATCCACACGCCCGATGATGTACCCGATTTCAATAATAGTTCCTTTTTGACCTCGGGCACAAGGGTTAGCATAAATTCGGCCACGAAGTATTCCAATATCTGAGTCTTGATGTCCGTTCGGGGTTGATATTCCATATCATACCCGCTGATCTCGATGGACCATTTGGCCAGTTGACCCGAAAGTGTGGGTTTGTGCAAAATGTTGCGAAGGGGATAGGTAGTTACAACACAAATCGGGTGACACTGGAAAATGGTTTTAATTTCCTAGAGGTGCTTAGTAAAGCAAGTACTAATTTTTCTAAGTATGGGTATTGGGTCTCAGCCTCACCTAAGGTCCGACTAACATAGTAAACAAGGAATTACGTACCTTTCTCCTCTCGAACTAGGACCCTACATACCGCTATTTCCGAAACTGCTAAGTATAGTCGCTTGTCCACTTTCGGTGTGTGAAGCAATGGCGGGCTTGACAGGTATCATTTTAGTTCTTTCAAGGCCTGCTGACATTCTAGGGTCTATGCAAAATTGTTCTTCTTCCTGATCAGCTAGAAGAATCGATGACTCATATGTGTGGACCTTAAAATGAATTGCCCCAAGGCGGTTATGCGCCCGATTAGCCTCTGCACGGCCTTTACATTATCTACGACCTTGATATCCTCGATAGCTTTGATTTTATCGGGGTTAATCTCGATCCCCTCATTGGACACCATGAAATCGAGAAACTTGTTTAAGCCGACCCCGAATGCACACTTTTCTGGCTTGAGCTTCATATTGTACTTCCTAAGTATATCGAAGGTTTCCTGCAAATGCTTTAAATGCTCCTCTGGTCATAGGGAATTATCTAGTATGGCATCAATATAAACTTCCATAGATTTACCTATTTGTTCTTCGAACATTCAATTTACCAGGCGTTGATAAGTTGCACCAGCTTTTTTTAGTCCGAGCAGCATTATGTTATAACAATAGGTGCTGTATCTAGTGATGAACGAAGTCTTTTCCTAATTTTCGGGTTTATCTATATCTGGTTGTACCCGTAGTAGGCATTGAGAAAACTGAGAATCTTATGGCTAGCTGTGGCGTCGATCATGCGATCGATATTCGGCAAAGTAAAAGAATCCTTAGGGCATGCCTTGTTCAAGTCTTTATAGTCTACGCACATTCTAAGTGTATTTCCTTTTTATGGACCACCACTGCGTTTGCTAACCATTCGGGATATTTTACTTCCCGAATTAACCCTATTTTGAGAAGTTTAATTACCTAGTCCTTGATGAATGCATGCTTAACCTCGCACCGGGGCTTTCTTTTTTTCTTTACTGGATGAAACTTCGGGTCCAAAATCAGTCGATGAGTAGTGATACCTAGTGGGATCCCTATCATATCGAGATGGGACCAATCAATACAATACATGTTAGTTGTAAGAAAATGAATAAGTTTTTTCTGTGCTCGGGGGTTAGCCTCGTGCCCAGGTATACCTTTCGTTCTGGCTGATGTTTGGTAAGTGTGAATTGTTCCAGCTCTTTAACCGTTGATTTGGTGGTGTCGGTGTAGTCGGGAACTATGAAAGATCGAGGTATCGCATAGTCGTCATCTTCTCGGTCTCCTACTTCTCCGGTTGGATCGAGGATGGTATCTGTGGTTGCTATTTAGCCTCTTGCTTTCCCTTTGAATCCGATCCCTTTATTGAAGAAACTGCTGACACTAATATTACTTTGTCAATTGTAAACATCTCCTTGGCGGCATGCTATTCGCTGTACACTATTTTGAATCCTTCTGATGTCGGGAACTTTAAAACTTGATGAAGGGTCGAGGGTACCGCCATCATGTTATGGATCCAAGGCCTTCCGAGCATGGCGTTGTAACTCATGTTGCCCTTGATTACATGTAACTTTGTTTCTTGGATGGTCCTGGCCGCGTTCACCGGTAAAACAATCTCACCTTTGATGGTTTCGCTCGCCATGTTGAAACTGTTAAGCACTCGAGCTACTAGCACAATTTGTTCTTGTAGGCCGAGTTGTTCCATGACCCTTGATTGAATAATGTTAGCCGAGATACCTGGATCGATCAAAACATGTTTAACTTGAATTTTATTCATAAGGACAGATATTACCAGAGCGTTGTTATGAGGTTGTTCGATCCCTTGTGCATCCTCGTCGTTGAAGGACAAGGTCTCTTCCGGTAAGTAGTCTCGAGTTCGTTTTTCCCTTCTGATCGTCACCTTGGTGCGGTTAAATACCGGTCCTTGAGGAATCGACCCCTCCAATGATCATGTGAATCATGTGTTATGGCTCTTCCTACTCGTTTTGTCTGTTCGAATCCCTGTTTAGTGGTTCTTGGCCCGATCACTTAAGAATTCCCGAAGGTGTCCCTCGTTGAACAATCGGTCTACTTCCTCCCTTAGTTGTCCGCAATCTTCTTTTTTATGGACATGGGTACCATGATACTTACATATTTGGTTTGGATTTCTCTGGGCCGGATCAGTCTGCAGAGGTCGAGGCCACCTAGTATCTTTGGTACGTCCAATGGCTGACACTATGGCGGAAGCAACCACAGACCATTTAGGATAGAGCGACCCAGTTGGATCCCCCAATTGATCTTCCTCGACCCTGATCTTCGACAAACATCCTCGAGGGGAAAGGTTTTTGGACAAACTTTTTGGAATCAAGTCCTTTCAACACCGGTGGTGTTCCCGGGATTTGGTCGACCCTGGAATTATCAGTTTCCACTTTCTTATCGTTTTTCTCCATCTTCTTTTCCCCTGTCTTGATCTGCTTCGTCAGTTCCTCGAGCATCTTTACGATAGCAGGATTGGTCTCCGGTTCTCCTCCATTCGACCTCTTTGGCACCGACTCGGCTCTATGAACAATTTCTTGCGATGGCTCGATCTCGATCCTGCTTGGTGCACGATTCTAATTTCCATTATTATGTTATCTTCGGTCTTGCTCGATGTCTATCCCGTTCGATCTCGATCATTACTGGTCTCGATCTCGATAGGTACCTCGAACCCCGAACTCAGTACCTTATCCTCGTATCTTGATTTGATATGCTATGGGGCTGATCCTCTATCCATCCCCCTAGTCTTGGTTAATCAGTAAATTCGGGTGGCCGGTTTTTAACCGTATACGATTTGATATGTATTTTATTTTATACAACTTTAAAAATTTGTCAATAGCTTAAATTTCAATGTGAATTTTTTTGCATGTCAATAGTCTCCATAATCAGAGTCGGGGCTAGGATTTGAACTTTACGGGGTTGGGATTATAATCCTTTTAAGTTATTGAGTTCTAAATTAATAATTAATTTGTGCGTATTCATTGAATTTCTTAATACAAAAATAGAGTTTGAATGGAAGCTACCGGGCTTGATCGAACCCATAACCAACACTGTGGCTCCGCCGTACCTCTATTGCAGACAGAGGTGGATCTAGAGGGTTAGTTATGGGTTCACGTGTATATATATACATAGAGAGAGATTAAGATTAAGAAATCTTTTATGTTTTTATAAATATTTAACTGTGATAGAGTTATAATTTCTTTGCTAAGTGATAAAGAAATTGAATGTTACTACACTTGTAATGAAGTTCCATTGAGTTTTAAGAAGCTGTGTATATTGATTAATCAGGAAGTTATTACAGAAAATAGGAAATGCTTTTATACATAAAAGAGTGTTGAAAGGAAGAACAATTGGAATACAAGAAATGTTTCAACTTTTAAACTCTAGCAATCTCAACAGATTTCTGAAGAGCACCTAAAAGACTTCTCATGATTCTTGGCTCCCCTGGAGGCGTCTTATCTCTCGACGGTCCATTTCTTATGGCTCGAAATATTGGAGGTGAGTTATCGGTCGCAGGAAAAACCATACAATCTATGTATACAAGAACTTCAGTTTGTGCATCTTCAACTGTAATAAAACCAAGTCTGGCTCCGCGAGGAATTTTATCAACCTGTACACACAATGTTTAACTAGTAAGTCATCTTTATGAACATTAAAACGAATTGTTTGAGTTTTTAGTCTGCAAATTTTATGCATTTTCAATAAGAAAGACTTTGCTGAATTAAGACCCCTTTGTAGTTTGTATCATTAAAAGTATTAGTCTCAAATGAGGGGAAAATGAAATGATGAATATGAAAGAAGTCAACAACAATATACCCAATGTAATCTCACTAGTGGGTGGTGGGGGAGGTAGAATGTACGCGGACCTTACCTTCTACCTCCTGTGAGGTAGAGATGAATATGAAAGAAGTCAAAAGACATAAAAGAGAAAGTAGAGCCTATTTTGTTATATAGAAAATTGAAGTTTGCTTATGTATATTTTGGCTAATCCCTTGCCGTCAGGTTATGGGTTCATCCGGACCCAATAACTTTGGCCTAAAATCCCGAACTCATATATAAAGTTCAAATCCCGAATATGGCTCTACCTAGCGAGCTTAGAAATCAGGAAGAGTTACCTTTAGAGGCACTGGAAGTGGCAGCATAGCTCCTTGACAAAGACTGTTGGCCCACTGCAAAGTCACAAAACAAAGTATCATTAACATAACATAAAGGAGGAGATACTTGTATCTCCTTAGATACTAGTAAAAAATGTCAAGGGTCAGTGCTTAAAACAACATTATTGCTTTTTATGTTAATCTTTATGCAGAGGAATTTACATGCCAAAGGGGCACCTAGAATAACTATGATCAATGAATATAAAGTTCCTTCACATGTTTTACTAGTATCAGGGGTAAACTAGTAAACTAAAATTACTGTTTTTCACTGCCTCTACTTGAGGAAATTCCCTAGCTCCTACATTGAGTAGTTGAGTTCCAATGTTGGCAACCTTAACTAATCTCTAATAAGGAGGCAAATTGTTTCTGCACTAGTCATTCTCTTGAACCCCTTTGAATGTCTTTGGATTAGACAAAGTGAATGTGTTAATTGACACAAGTTATCTATATTCTGTGTTCAAAAGGTTGAGATTAAATACCCTTTATATAATAACATTTTTCATATTGATTTCTCCACCCTTAACCAGAGGTCCGTGTTTCGACTTTGAAATGGAAAAACCCCTAGCAGGGAGCGTTTCCTCTTAATGGACCTACGTGGCGTGAATTTGGATTAATCGAGCCAGTGGATTCCAGATAACATATGGTTACACTAAAAAAAAAGTACATATCGACTAACAGTTATCATTGAGGTTTTCTATATATGAACTATAAATACAACAAATCACTTATCTTAATCTGTCTATGTTTCTAAAGATAAGGGTCACTTTGGGATTCAAGATATAGCATCCTCTGCTTACCACTTCTAATTAAATGGATTAAAAATACTTATTGCTCTCAAAGGACTTGGTAAAGAAATTCAAACATAAAATCACATCAGATTTTGGTAGAAGGTAACTATCTTAGAAACAAATTCACAATCAGAAAGTACCTGAAAAAGTAGAGTTTCAAATCTTGCAACATCAATATCCAGAGGCAATTTCATGGTTCCCAAAGACACACCATCTTCATCATCTTGATTCTTAGGTGAAATTCTTCCATCCCCAGCAGCTGCCTTTACCACAACACTCAAATTCTTGTAACCTGAAAACTCACTGATGTTAAAGAATCTATTACTGTTGTTGGTCTTGTTGGTTAGGAACACAGGAATAGACCTGTAAGGACAAATTTGCACTTGGGAATTACTACTTGTTATGTGGAAAAGTTGTCTGGTTGTTAAGGAAGACATGGCTACTTGCCTTCCCTTCTCTGTACTGTTAGAAGTGGTTATTTTGTGACCATGATGATGAGATAGGATAAGGGATTTTGCAAATCAGTGGTGGATGGTTACCTGCGCAGCATGATGTATTAAGCTCTCGATATGCGCGGGTTCCAAGAAGAGTCCTAGCACAAGAGTCTTGTCACAAGAGTTTATTATATGCAATCTTAAACTGCATTTCTGCAAGAGACTATTTTCACGGCTATTAGTCCAAAAATAATATCTAGCACAAGATATTTTATATATTTTTTATTGACATATAAATCTCTTACAATTGTAGTGTCATAAAATATGTATTGGAGTTTAAATTCTTTGATTGTGTATCAATTTTTCACATTATCTGATTAATTTAACTTAACCTACAATAATATGTAAGCAAGTCATTTTGCTAACCTGAATAATAGAGCAATAATTTGCTATAATCAATCTAATTACGATGTGAAAAATATCACGCGATGAATTTATATAACTTAAATCCTTCTTTATCTCCCTACTCTAAAGCAAATTATCATTATCATAATTGTAGCATCTCCTTCCTACTTGAGGAAGCTAATTAATCTCCCTAAAATAAGCTTTCCAGTTTGATATGTCGTAGAGAAATCCAAATTGGAATCATAAATACACGTTATGAAAATGATTTACCAGAAATGTGTTTACTGTGGAATTGTTGCAAACTCTAGATTCAAGCAGAGCTCACTCAGAAAATCCAAATATAGGAAACTGGAAACTGGGATTAAAAGGAGGAAGAATAAAATTATGGAGTAAACAGGTTTATTCAGCATTTGGAACTTCGCCTATCAAATGAAACCGAATTAATTTCAAGCTATTCTCAATTTTTTTCTTTGCTGCTGTACAAGTTACACAAGTATCTAACTAAAATTCATACAACCACCAAACTGCAGCAACAACACCAATTTTCAGAGAACTTTGTGCAAACCCAATGCAACAATTTCCATTTATGCCCTCATGTTGAGAGCATATTGTGCTGATGTTTGTCGTCATTTTGTTGTGAAACTATTATGAAGAGCAAGCTTCGAGTTTGGGAAGAAGACTTCTCCATCCATCTGCTATGCCATTTGCTAACCGTGCCTGTCCCTTGGCAAATTCATGGAAAGCAAGTCCCATATCCAATGTCTTCTGTTCTTGAAATCGGATGATCTCTTCGTTCATAAGCCTCACTATCGTATCAAATTTTCTTGATGCTTCTTCCCCTTCAGCCTTGAGCTGTATTGCACAGAAAGACAATGTCAGTCATCACACATGGAGTTTCACGACTAGCCAGCCGTAAAAAAGAGTAAGTTAAACCACACTGACCATTTCATACTCGCGCTCAGCCTCAGACAACTTATCCGATCGTGTCAGCCTGTATTTATTTCTGCAATAAAAGGTAGAGCCATGTTTTGCTTCAGCATAGAGACTCTGAGATGCTCCATATAATGACCAATGAAGATTATTAATGGGATGCATATTTCCCCATCTTAGATAAAGTAACACATACATGTTTCGACTCTTCAGTTTGCAGATGAACAGGATAGCAAAAACGCAAAAAGAAGTCAAGTGTTTACAATGGCATATTTCTACCTAGGAGATATATGCAAGAAGAAGGATGCAAGATATTTTAAAGGCAAAATGAGGATGCTAAATTAAATGAAATTGCATAAGTAACCCGTTCGCTCTTCAGTGAATCAAATTCTTTAGCTGTTTTCTGTTACATTAGACGACTTGGACTGTACACATATATAGTGTCAATGTGCTCTTGGCACCGTTAATCTAGAGCCAAATAGTTACAGTTCGACACCTGAGACTAAAAGGCCTTTGGTTAAAGTCTCGTCTATATTTTGGTTTGTACACATTATATACTTCTAATCGTCCTAATATTGTGTAGCAGTATATACCATTGGCAGAGTAAAAGTACCTTTATGGCTATTGTTCACAAAAGGAGAGAGGGTAAGGTTTGACGGGATGGGGAGCAATAAGAGAGACCCACGTAAAAGTAAAATATCAAGGGACCAAAATAATGACTAATAAACCCCAGTCATAAGGTTGAGCTTAGATGTAGGTGGAATCAGCAACTAAGCTTCACCTATATACAACAAGCTGGACACTGATAAAATAATCAAATGCACTAAATTCCCATACTACATCTTTTGAAAGATCTAGCTGCCGGTGAAAAACCATAGCAACTTCTCCAGTAGAACAAGACCTAGACCGTATTTTACAGCAACATCAAACCATGTGTCATACTAGCATGCCTGGATAATAATAGCAGATTAGACCATAAGAGCGGCAAAACAGCACGAAGCCTTGTTTTATCATCAGATTTAAGATATCATTCAGAACATGAGCAGTAGTTGATATTTGATATTCAGTCAATAGCGAACCTAGAGATCCAGGCTCAAGCACAGAAGATAATCTTGTTGGTGGGGAGAGTTAATCATGTACATATTTAATCCTTCCCATTCCCCCAGAATGTAGAAGGCTCATAGACCAGGTCATTTTATAAATGAGAAATCATTGAAGGAAAGCTTGCAACAATCAAACGGAGCTATCACCAAAGGCAAATTAAGGTCAGATTCAGGAAACCACCAAAAGAAACGAAAAAGGAGGAACAGCAGTATAGTTGATTGAGCCATACAAATCTATTTCCTTAAACTTTATTGTCTCAGCCAGTTCACACTGCTGTTTGAATGCATTTGCTCTTTCTGCTATCGTAGCCTGTTTCAAAGTTAGGAAGGATATGAGTGTCGGGCAGCAACAGAACATTATATTACTCTTAGCAGAAGAAAAAGGTGAAAGCACAAATACAGATGCAACAGTTGTATTTCATCATGAATGTAGTATTGCCAAATGTGCTTTGGTCGAGCTTGAGTCCTAAAGCAAGGACCAAGGCAGGATTGGCACAATGCTTTGAGTCGTGCTTGAGTCCTGAAGCGAAGCTCAATGCAGGCTTGGTGCTTCGCCTCATTTCAGTACTGCCATAGGGAAGGCGCTAAAGCATGCGCAATTTAGCAAGCACCGACCAATTATGTAAATTTATAAGATCCATGAGCTCTGTATTGAAAGGCAGTATTAAACAATAAATATAGTTTGCAAAACGATATATTATTGTAACCCAAACATTTCATACGGATATATTAATGACTAATAACAGAAAAGAATTTTTTTCATATTAGAAATTAATCTAAGATCTTTAGCAGAAACTTATAATTGCATTTTTGGTGATGAATTAGAAAATTAAGAAGGCTTTTGAATGTGATTGATATGGTTTTACTTTATACTATCCACATGATAGCAATTATTGCAATTTATTTACCCTTATATTTATTTGTGTTTATTGAGATGGATGTCCGGGGATACCAGGATAAATAAAATTAGGAATGAAGTTATTCGGGACAAGGTGGGCGTGCCCCCCCTTAGAGGGCAAGATGTGGGAAGCGGAGAGGCACAGATGCCCCATTGAGGAAATGTGAGAGGTTGGTCTGGAGGGCCTAAGGAGAGCAGAGGTAGGCCGAAGAAGTATTTGGGAGAGATGATTAGGCAAGGCGTGGCAATTCTCCAGCTTACCGAGGACATGACCCTGGATAGGAAGGTGTGGAGGTTGAGAATTAAGATAGAGGGTTAGGTAGCCGAGTGTTTTCCTTGCTCGTACCAGTAGTTTTAGTGCATTACTTAGTGTTAGTCTTGTATTTTCTTATTCTTAGATTTCTATTATTACTTGTTTCTTTCGCTTCGGTTTTCTGATTTTTGTTGGTGTTGTTGCTCCTTCCTTTTTATCTATCCTGAGCCAAGCCTTTTTCAGACCCCACTTGTGGAATACACTGGGTTTTTTGTTGTTGTTTGTTATTGTTGATTTCTCTTGCGTATATATAACTACATCATGTACTTAAAATTATCTCTAAATAACTTACAAATGCACCCACTTCTATTACCTTTTTTTGGGCCTTTTCTTTCACTTTTCCTTTTTTTTTTTTTTGGCTTTTTCTTTTGCATTTTCGCCTTTGACAACCTATGTGGAAGCAAAACATTTGATAGAATGATTCTTTGACCCTGTTAAAGTACGATCTCCAATCAAGGTTCAACTACTTTTTTGGGGGGGTGGGGATGGGGGGCATCTGCAGCAAAAAGAAAAACTCCATCTGTCTCGAGGGGAAATACACATTTTCTCAAATGCAGAATTGCCCACTCACCTTAATAGATTGCACAGCTCGAACATAATCCTTCAAAGGTTCTTCAAAGTTCATTAAAAGGTGGTGAGCCTGAGTGAGAGAGCATAGTCAGTTATTATTACCTACCTTTGAATAAGAGAAAAGACCATTGGTTATTCTCTTTGATGAAATTACCTCTTTCTGCAGCTTAATTGATATTATCTCAGACTTTGCCCCAAGTTCAGAAAATGCCTTTCCAAGGGCATCGTCCTCACAAGTACCAAGAAGCTTGACTGCCTTGCCAAATTCTGATAGAGACTCCCCCAACTCTGAGTTAACAAGGACAATCATAAGTCAGTCGCTTGGAATGACAAGCTTGTCATATGTATGAGGGGAAAACGTTGGAGAAACAAACACATATTAATTGACAAAAATTAGATGCCACCTTTGGAATTGGAAACTTCTAGGCAAAGAAAAGAGACCAAGAAATGCCAAATACAGAAGGGAGGCTTGACCATACAGTTCACATTTGAAATTCCATATTTTCAAATCGCATCTGCGAAATACTGTCTCATGTTGCAATTTAACACGGTAATACCTCTCTGGATCCTATGCTACACGCTAGTATTTTATTCCCAATTACAGACCTGAATAAAAACATGCATGTCCCCTGTGAAATTAAATTTTCTTACATCCACTATGACTATAGACAAAAGGTTAAAAATCATGTGACATGCATGTTGCTGCACTTTTTTCATGCAAGTAAATAGCAGAGGCTTTTCCCTAGTTCACTTCGAGTTTCTCCAGTAGACCTCAATAATGGCTTAATGTTACTATCTAATTTAGCCAGTTTACAATTAGATGAGATCCCGTCATTACTTATCAAAAGAAAAGATGAGACCCTGTCACCGACTGAGTTGCCAGCTGGATCTAGCTTGTCACACAATCACATTTCAACTTTAATCTTCTTCAATTCAGTATTTGGATTTATAAATATAAATATTCTCCACGTGAAGAGAAATTGACGATGAACTTCTTTCCGCATTACTCGAGCATGCAAATGAGGATTAAACTGTTAGTATGAATTTTAACATTAGTTAATAAATCAGCCCAATTGGTTACTGGGATGAACATATAGCATGACTCCTCCGAGAATGGGGTGAGAACAAGGGAGAGAGAAGGCAATGAATCCTGAATCACCATGCCTCTCACTGCTTGAGAATGGGATAGGTATTGCCTTAAAAGAGTGTACTAGAAATGCAGCAATGTATTAAATATCTGAAGTGCAAATAACTAACACAGTACTGCATGGTGTAAACCAGATTTTTCCTACCTCTGTGTCTCTTGACAAGACGATATGCATGTTTTTGAGCTTCAGCTAAATGGTCCTCAAGCTCAAATATGTAGCTCTTCATCTTCTCATATTCTGGGGTTGATTCTTCAACTGGCTTTTCCTTTCCGAGTACTACATCACTCACTTTAGATTGCACGTCCTGCCATTTACAAACTACTGTTAGTTTTCGCATAATCCTATGTTGAAGTCATTGTACTATACCCTCATTCAATGGCATCGGTTAAATGTGATTTGGGGTACACGAATATGCCTAACAAACTCAAGAAAAGAAAAACACTCTATGCAACACAAGCCCCACATTAAATCATGAACAGTTAAATAACAGTAAATCACATAAAAGGACAGATGTCAAGTTTAGTTTCAACTCACTTAGAGACGGAACAAGAACATGCTAACTGCTAAGACTACAAGAACAATAGATGACACAGGTGTTTAAGTAACATAGCATATATAGCTTCCTTCGTAGCATATATTTCCAAAACTGTTTCTCTAGTAGTTCATCGTAATACAAAGACAATCACCTATATCTTACACTAACACAGCCATAAGGGGTGTCGATGAAAAGTCTGGGTTTTATCATTAATGGTCCACAAGGAGAACCTAACAAGAAAATTACTAAATAACTAGATCGAATAACATAAAGAAATTACGCACCACTTTATAATAACAGAATTTCCCTTTTTCTTCATTTTATATTCTGCAACTGCAACCTTTTTTTAAGGGTATTGTAGAATTGCATATTTGCAGTTTGGTTAATGCATCAATACAGATGCTATCAGAGAAAAGACATCGAAGGGGGAATTTCTTTCACTAATTGAAGTGCAGAATTGAAATTTTAATTACGTGGAAATTGTATTTGTGAGAAGGCACGGGAGAAAATATGATATATATTGATATATTGTGTGTTCAATACAATACAAGAGGTCCTTATTTATAGCTATACGATACAAGGACCTTCTACTCCTATTCCAATGTGGGACAAGACTACATATCTAACACTCCCCCTCAAGCCGGTGCATACACATCATATGTACCGAGCTTGTTACACATGTAACTAATACGAGAACCAGTAAGAGACTTAGTGAAAATATCTGCTAGTTGATCTTTTGACTTTACAAACTTTGTAACAATATCTCCTGAAAGTATTTTTTCTATAACAAAGTGACAGTCGATCTCAATGTGTTTAGTCCTCTCATGGAACACCGGATTTGACGCAATATGAAGAGCAGCTTGGTTATCACACACTAGTTCCATCCTGCTGATATCTCCGAACTTTAACTCCTTGAGCAACTGCTTGACCCAAACTAACTCACATGTTGCCATAGCCATGGCCCGATATTCCGCTTCGGCGCTAGATCGAGCAACTACATTTTGTTTCTTGCTCTTCCACGAGACCAAATTACCTCCTACTAGAACACAATATCCAGATGTAGATCGTCTATCAGAAGGTGATCCAGCCCAATCAGCATCTGTGTACCCAACAATCTGCTCGTGGCCTCGATCCTCGAATAGTAATCCTTTGCCTGGAGCTGACTTTATATACCGAAGAATACGAACAACTGCATCCCAGTGACTATCACACGGAGAATCCATAAACTGACTTACAACACTCACCGGAAAAGAAATGTCAGGTCTAGTCACTGTGAGGTAATTCAATTTTCCAACCAACCTCCTATATCTCGTAGGGTCTCTAAAAGGCTCTCCCTGTCCAGGCAGAAGCTTGGCATTCGGATCCATAGGAGAGTCAATAGGTCTGCAACCCATCATTCCAGTCTCCTCAAGAATGTCTAAGGCATACTTCCGCTGTGAAATAACAATACCTGAGCTAGACTGAGCGACCTCAATACCTAGAAAATACTTTAGTCTGCCCAAATCCTTGGTTTGGAAGTGCTGAAAGAGATGTTGCTTCAGATTAGTAATACCATCCTGATCGTTGCCAGTAATAACAATATCATCAACATAAACCACCAGATAAATACAAAGATTCGGAGCAGAATGTCGATAAAACACAGAGTGATCAGCCTCACTACGAGTCATGCCGAACTCCTGAATAATGGTGCTGAACTTACCAAACCAGGCTCGAGGGGACTGTTTCAAACCATATAGTGACCTGCGCAATCTGCATACACAACCACTAAACTCCCCCTGAGCAACAAAACCAGGTGGTTGCTCCATATAAACTTCCTCGTCAAGATCACCGTGGAGAAAAGCATTCTTAATGTCTAACTGATAAAGAGGCCAATGACGTACAGCAGCCATGGACAAAAAAAGACGAACAGATGCTACTTTAGCCACGGGAGAGAAAGTATCACTATAATCAAGCCCAAAAATCTGAGTATATCCTTTTGCAACAAGACGAGCCTTAAGCCGATCAACCTGGCCATCCGGACCGACTTTGACTGCATAAACCCAACGACAACCAACAGTAGACTTACCTGCTGGAAGAGGAACTAGCTCCCAAGTGCCACTTGCATGTAAAGCAGACATCTCGTCAATCATAGCTTGTCGCCACCCAGGATGAGATAGTGCCTCACCTGTAGACTTAGGAATAGAAACAGTGGACAAAGAAGATATAAAAGCATAATGAGGTGACGACAGACGATGATAACTTAGACCAACATAGTGGGGATTAGGATTAAGTGTGGACCGTACACCTTTGCGGAGTGCAATTGGTTGACTAAGAGGAGACAAGTCCGCAGTAGGTGCAGAATCTGATGCAGGAAGTGAATCACCTGGGCGTGATGCTGGATGTGGACGGCGATGATAAGTCAAGAGTGGCGGAGCTGCAGAAGGTTGAACTGGATTATGTGGATGAATTGGACCTGGAGCTATAGATGGTGGAACGGGAGCTATAGGTGGTGGAGCCGGAGATGTAGAGGAAGATGGATGGGAGATAATGACTGAATCTCCAAAAGAAGGGATTGGTAGTACCTCAGAAATATCTAAGTGATTACCTGAACCTGTGAAGTATGATTGGGTTTCAAAGAAGGTAACATCAGCAGACATAAGGTACCGCTGGAGGTCAGGTGAATAACATCGATACCCTTTTTGCGTTCTTGAGAAACCAAGAAATACGCACTTAAGAGCACGCGGAGCTAACTTATCTGTTCCTGGAGTAAGGTTATGGACAAAACAAGTGCTTCCAAAGACACGAGGTGGAAGAGAGAACAAAGGTAAGTGGGGAAACATAACAGAGAATGGGACTTGGTTCTGGATAGCTGAAGATGGCATACGATTAATAAGATAACAAGAAGTAAGAACTGCATCCCCCAAAAACGCAGCGGAACATGAGATTGTATGAGTAGGGTACGAGCAGTTTCAATAAGATGTCTATTCTTTCTTTCAGCTACCCCATTTTGTTGAGATGTGTACGGACAAGATGTTTGATGAATAATCCCATGAGATTTCATAAACTGTTGAAATGGGAAAGACAAATACTCTCGGGCATTATCACTACGAAATGTGCGAATAGAAACTCCAAATTGATTTTGAATTTCAGCGTGAAAGGTCTGAAATATAGAAAACAACTCAGATCGATTTTTTATCAAAAATATCCAGGTGCATCTAGAATAGTCATCAATGAAACTAACAAAGTAGCGGAATCCTAAGGTAGAACTGACCCGACTAGGACCCCAAACATCTGAATGGACTAAAGTAAAAGGTGACTCTGCTCGATTATCAATACGTCGAGGAAAATGAGAGCGGGTATGCTTACCGAGCTGACAAGACTCACACTCTAGAGATGACAAGTGAGATAAACCAGGTACCATTTTCTGAAGTTTTGACAAACTAGGATGTCCCAACCGTTTATGTAATAAATCTGGTGAATCAGTAACATGACAAGTTGTTGAAGGAAGACAAGATGTGAGTCCATGTGATTTAGCGAGGATAAGGTAATAAAGTCCATTTGATTCACGTCCGGTACCAATGATCCGCCCTGTACTACGTTCCTGTATAAAAACATGGTCATCAAGGAATAAAACGGCACATTTAAGTGATTTGGCTAGGCGACTAACAGCTATGAGATTAAAAGGACTATTAGGGACATAAAGAACTGAATCTAAAGGTAAGGAAGGAATTGGGCTTGCTTGACCTATTGCAGTTGCCATGGCTTGAGACCCATTGGCCATTGTGACTCTTGGAAGAGATTGAGAATACGAAATATTAGTGAAAAGAGATTTGTTACCAGAAATATGATCTGATGCACCTGAATCAATGACCCAAGACTCAGAGGATGAAGATTGAGAGACACAAGTCACGCTATTACCTATCTGAACAACGGAAGCTATCTCAGAAGATGCCTGCTTACCTGCTTTGTACCGAAGAAACTCAAAATAATCTACTAAAGAAACCATCCGACTATTTGAAACATCGGTTCCCATGTCGCTACAATTAATAGTAGCAGGGTTAACTTGAAATAGTGAAAATTAGTAACTCTTCTGGGAAAACTGAAGAAATCGCTGAGAAAACAGCACGTTGTTAACACTGTTTACAGTAGGAAAACAACACGTTGTTTTGTGCCGAAAAACACTGTTCACTCCAGAAATACTGTAGCCCTCGGAATATTACTGTAGCAGCCGGAAAAAATTCAAAGTGGTCGGAATGAAATAAAAACAGTAGGGGTAGGATCGGAATTAACAGACGACCCAACTGTTCTGAAGGAACTTTTTCAAAAAATGGCCGGAAGTCCACTTTTGAAATCACTATTCACGCCGGAAAAATATAAAAGTGGTCGGAATTTGGTGTAACCTGGATGGGTAGGCTCGGAATTGCAAGGGGAACAATCTGTCCTGAAGAGTCGTCCCCAAAAAAATGTCCGGAAGGTGGTCCACGTGACGTCGGAACTTCGCCGGAAAATTTTCTTCGGACAGCTACAGTGCCGCCGGAGATTTTCTGGTCGCCGGACAATGACTACTCTTGTGGTAGTGTTAGATTTTTTACACAACACTGACCGAGACAAAGCAGAGGCAAAACAACTTTGAAAGTCGCCGGAAAAAGGGTTCCGGTGACTGATTTCACTTCCCGGAATAGCTGGAATTTATGCACAGCGATAAATCTCTCACGATAGCTCTGATACCATGTGAGAAGGCACGGGAGAAAATATGATATATATTGATATATTGTGTGTTCAATACAATACAAGAGGTCCTTATTTATAGCTATACTATACAAGGACATTCTACTCCTATTCCAATGTGGGACAAGACTACATATCTAACAGTATTATTTTATGTAACTGCCAGATACCTTAAAGATTTGTATCAAATCTGCAGGCTTTTTCTTGAAAATACCAGTCTCCTGGAACCTCGCTCTTTCCATTGTCTGAAGAAAAGGCAACAAATAACAAACGTAAATACATCTGCCGAAAAGATGAAACTAAGCAAAGTATTAGGGAAAATATGAAACCTAAAGTCACAAGTGCATTTCTTTAGCATGATTTTTTTTAACATCTGCGTAAATACATAGTTCAATCTTCATGAATTCTTCCTACATATTTTGAAATTAAAAGCATTTAATAATTGAAGAGAAGAAAACTTTGAGATGAGATGTCCTCAAATACCAATCAGAAAGCAATTAATAAAAATAGGCTCTCAAATCTACTGAAGATCTGTTAAGACCAGTTTATTACTCTAGAAGCTCACTACACCTAATTTGCTCACTGAACCCCAAATGCACATCTGGTAACATTGTATTAATTTCACCAAAGCAAAATACTTTAGGGGTTGTTTGGTTGGTGTAGTAAGGAGAACTAATCTCCGGATATAATCCATAACCAATTTATGTAATGTTTCTATAACCGAGAAATCCTCGATGGCCAACTGGTGCACAATTTGAAACTCGGTGGATTATTTATACAATGTTTGGTTGCTTCTTTTGTTTTCCTCGTGATAATACTAGTAGAAGTTTTGCGAGAAATCTATGTATTGGATGGAATGTGGAATAAGAATGCGGGTACTAATAATACAAGGACTAAAACACTGAAATGACAAAACTAACCTTTAAAAAAGTAAATAAACTTTCTTTTATTTAAAAGTAAACACATTTGAAATGATACATTGTATATTAACTTGTAGTACATTGTACCAAGCATCCAACAAGAAATAATCCTTGCAATCTTGCATTACTAATCCTTGCATAACTTGTCTCTAGACTGAACAGCCCCTAAATTTTTTAGATAGTGCTAACATAGTTAATAATTAATTATATTAATAGTAGTAAAGAGTTTGGGGCTAATAATTAATTATAGGTGTCATTGCCTATCAATCGTGCTTGTACCAGGTTAAATAGCACAAATCAGTACAAGATCAAGATGAGAGACATTCATGATGTAGCTTAGTAACAATCAGAAACCTCATCACAATTCACAGACACAGGGCGAATAAGCCTTATGTCTCCACAAGAAAGTTACACTAACACATGAACGCTACTAAATAGTCCAAACAAGCAAACTAAATCTATTACCTGCTCATCAGCCTGCAAGAAGGTTCTCAAGTCATCACTTTGCCGAAGTTCATGATGTGAAGCTATTCTGTTTATGAACACATCCAGAGCTTGGCGCCTCATTTCAATAAATTCTGCACTAAATCTGAACTTTTCTGCAAGAAAGAAGATAATAATAACTTCGAAATGCTTTCTTAAGCTCCCAGGCTCTGATTTGACAAATACATACAGCTTCTTCTTAAAATAAGATCATTTTATTGGTGCAAAAGCTGGTAGCATCCCTTGATAAATTCCAGTAATCGATCTTTATAACTGATACTTCTCCAAAGAAAATGGGATCAATGCCCCAAATATAGACACCCTTAAACATTTTTGACACAGTTAAATATGCCAATCCATAGCCACTTCCGCCTACATGACTCCTAATTCTTGTCCCTCTTATTTCCAATAAGCAATGATAAATCAATATATTTCCAGATAGAATATATCAAATACCTATTGGTTTTAGTATCAGTGAAGGAAAATCAAAGAGAAAGCCTGTACATGAGGAAGAAGTGTAACCAGTACCTACTGTGCTCTTCTCTGGAAGTGGAGGAATAAAAATGCCCTTGTATTTCTCAAAAAGACGATCACGTAACCATACAAAATCACTATAACGTCGAATCACAATCTTTTCGTGCCCTTGGTACTCTGACAAATTTGTCTGTCTTAAAAAAAATTGGAGAATGAGAACTAGAAAGGAATCAAGAGAAGTATATTCCACGTTCTGCTGATAAAAAACATATGAATGCCTGTTCCAGGAACAGGAAGAAGAGAAAATAACAACCACAAGAATAAGCACAAGAAGCAGAATATTTTTGAATCTTAGTCCAGCAAAATAACTTCCATTTGAGGCAAGGATAGAGATATGCAAGGGATACGGATATGTAAGCTCTGGATCCAAAAGGACTTTTGAACATCAAGTTTAGCCTCAAAATGTTCTTTAAGTTGTGGTTTCATGGTTTGTTTCAACCCATTAAGAAAAATAAGCATTGAGCCTAACTCAACCTCAAAAACTAGCCCATAATGTAAAGATTGTCCAAAACTATATAAAGAGATTACAGCCTATACCCTCAAGCAATGTGGGAGTGGGACCTAATATCTCAAGCCTCAATGTTCCAAACTAAAGCCACCCCAACTAAATTTCAAAGAGCTCTTCCTTTCCAACATGACCAAAACACCAACATACTGGTATGAGTTGAGCATAAAGAAAGAAGTGAGGATTCATATTGCACACGCCAACTTTTGTTGGGGACTGAGGCGTAGTTGTTGTGTTGTTGTGTGTGTAATGCATACTTTTAAAGGAAATGATCTTTAGAATTGAACGAAATTACAAATACCCTAGATGGTACAAAGTACATATAAAGGACTTCTCCTTAGAACACATCTTTAGAATTGAACGAAAGAACAAATACCCTAGATGGTACAAAGTACCTACAAAGGACCTTTTCCTTTGAACATTAAAGTACCAAATGCAAAATGACCAAGTGAATTTAGATTTTTAGTTACAAAAACTCCAATGTGATTGTTGTGGGCGTAATGTAAATAAATTGTCCAACTTAAATTTAAATAAGTGGATCATGCTATTCAATATAGTATTAGAACAGAGGTAAGAGGTTCTAGCTCGGTCTTTGTGAGCTTGATCACGTTTAGGGGTGAGCATTCGGTACTTCGGGTTCGGTATTTCGTTATTCGGTTTATCAATTGTGTATACCAAATACCGTACCAAAGTATTTCGGTACAGTTCGATATTTCTTATTTTGGTTCGGTACGGTTTCGGTTTAAACATTTTCTGCTTCATGGACCACAACAAAGGTTTGCTTAGCTGCAGAAGAGTAGTCAACTTTTAATTAGATTTAAATAGGAAAAAGAAGGAACTAATCTGTTGATTTAGTAAAACATAAAACATACAGATGACCGAGGAAAGAAAAATTATGTACCTTGGTCAGTATGAGCAATTGAAACCTTTATGGTTATGAAAATGAACAGAACAAGCATAAAACAAGTTAAACTTAAGGACACCATTTTGACTCTTTCTTTTGGTTAAGGGTATAGTTATAGAAAGGAAAGTGGGAGATTTATAGAAACCCCAAATTCCAAACCCAAGTCAAAGCTAGGGTTAGAACAACTAACTTTTTGTCATTGCTTAAAAAATGGTATACTTGGCAGAAAAAGTACCTAGGAAAACTCAAAAGACTTACTAATAGAAAAAGAGCAGTGAACAATATAAAACAATTAAGAAGTGGAAGATGGTTTTTTCTTGGAAGATGATCTTTTCTTCGTAAACTATTTCGGTATTTCGGTAGAAATATCAAAAACCCAATACCGTACCGAATTACCGAAATACCGAAAAAACCGAAACCGAAATACCAAATTCGGTTCGGTTCGGTTCGGAATTCGGTTTTTCGGATTCTATGCCCACCCATAATCACATTATCAACCCTAAACACGGATAAAGGAGAAGGATTGTGTTAGGTTAATAGCTAGCATACAGCTAATCAATCTATGATGAGTCCTTACAATGCGAACTAAGTTGATAATTGAACTGGGATAAGCTTAAATTGAGCGACATGAGCAGTGAGGATTCATACAGCTGAAACCAACTTGCTTGGAAATGATGTGTAGTTATTGTTGTATTAGAGCAGAGCCCTGAGTACATGTTTCACCACCATTATCAACAAAGAACTTAACATGTTTGGGCAAATAAAACAAAAGTGTACTTTCTAGAGGATCTTTTATACCCGTTATTGACCATTCTAAGTGTTTCAGACTAAGCCACCATAACTATTTATCAGAGGTGCCTAGTTCCTCATACGCCAAGATATAGGAACTGTAAGAATATGTTGAACACCGTACACTATTGTACCAACGAAATTACAAAAACCAAACAAAAGAAAGAACTTTCTTTGCAATAGGAAGTATAAGACAACCCTTGATTTTAGGACAATCACATAAATCATAACAAGGTCAACCTATGTAATGAAAGTATAATGAAGACATGAACAAGAGGTAACTAAGGCATAAATCTATCCGCGTGCAATGTCCAACTCTTCAATTTCTTGGGGCCTCTTCAAAATCCCAGCCTACCGTCTAGTTTCTCTTCCTATTGTTGATGTATCTTAAACTACATAGTTCATATCACCATGAAAACACTATCTATGAGCAAAGTATCAAATCAAGACATTATACTCTCAAGTCATGTAAACTATGCCAAGGTTGCTTCTTTCCAAATATCTTTTAGGATACCCGATAAATTCTCAAGGATCATTAGCGAACAGGTCAAATACTTGGTGAATACTGGGTCTGACCCTCTACCCTTCTCCATTTAAATACCAAGATTTTATCTGCAGCAGAGTTCAAATCTCGTAACATGCACCTAACCACACAAAATGATTGCGCTCCTACAACTAGACCAAATACCTGGGGCATCTTTCCTAATATACATCCAACGGGAGGTACTTTTCATTTGTTTACTCTGATGCTACATATTAAGCACAAATCACATCTGACCAGAATATTACTCCAGTCTTATCAGGTGTTAATCACTTTGATCTTAGATTGGATCGAACTTATGCCATTAGCTACTCTCGGGTACAGGACAATCCAGCTCAAGATTTAAAAAGGGATTTTCACAAAATATGATTATGAGGTGGATCTAGCATGTGTTCTATGGGTTGACGTGGACCAATAACTTTTGTCCGGACCCAGTATATGTATTAAGAAATAAACTAATTATCTACAAATATTTACATGTGAACCCCGTTATTGTTGTAGGAACACATAAACTTCAAATATTGGATCCAACTTTGAATAATACAAATACTTATACCAAAATTACACATACATATACACTGAGAGAAAGGAAACGAATAAAATGACCTTGGTGATGACTTTATAGGATATATAGGCTTGAACTCCATTACCCATTTTAGCTGGATCTGTAACTGATACTGATAGAAACGGGGCTTGTGAAGATGGGGATCTAGGGCTCTGTAATGACCCCGATCCACTCCGTTGCTGCACCATTTTACAATTTTCAAAATCAATCAAAACTATAAATTAGCAAAAATTGAGTGCAAAAAAGAAAGTAAGATTCGTGATAATGGCGGAAAGATAATTACCATAGTGTTCATGGCTGTTTTGCTGGTTAGATTACCGGAGAACGGTGCGAAGATGTATTGAATTGTTAACTCGCGAGTCGTGACTTTGGCTTTTTAGCGAGGAGTCGTGCACATGTGGAACTTATGAGAAATTTTATTTTATGTGAAATATGACACGTAATACTTGCAAGAGGGACTCATTATATGACAAGTGGACTGTAGTCCCCTCAAATCCAAACAATTTCACCCACCAAACCCTCCTCTCCATCACTCCATCTCTCCGTCTCTCGTATTCTTTACCACTACTATACCTACAGCGCGGATTATAAAAAAAAAAATATTAGCATGATAATATTGCTCTTAATTATTTTCTCATTTGAATTGTATTGAAAGTATGGTATTACAGTAGTAGCTATCTTGAAATGCGAGATAAATTGTAAAATTTTGTGGCTATAATATTTTAGCGGAAGGAGACCTTGTGAGATTCTCATAATATGTCAATCACAATGTGCATCGCCATTTTAAGTGCTTAATAAACTTTTGTGGCGATAATCCAACTTTAGAATTTATAACCATACGAAGCACGTTGACCTTTATAATCTCTGAGAACAGGTATTTTTTCTTTCATCCGTTGAACCAAAGATGATCCATCGTCAGATATTTTACTTGCTTACACATTATTAAGTGCAGATGTGAAGCATTTTCCACATCGTCGGATCTATGATTTGCTCCATGCTTGGAGTATTTTCTGTGACATTGAAAAGAAAGATAGCAGTTGTGAGGATCTGTTACTCAAGATAGATCGCATACTAAGGCCTAGTTATTTTGTTATCTTCAACGACAAATAACATGTTATTGACTTTGTAAAGAAGTAATTATCGGTATTGCACTGGGAAGCAGTAGCTAATCCAACTTCATATCCCAGACCAAGAAGGAGATGACATTACAATGATAAAATTTCAAACATGTAAAAGAATCATGAATTGTCTCTTTAGATAAAGGTGCTTCAGAATCTGAAAAATTATATTTCACCTAGGTAGTCTAAAGCATCGAAATCTGTAACTCGAGCAAATAATGGGATGCTAAAGATCAATTTCCAAAAGACTTCAGAGCAGAGGTATCACTGTTCGTATAAAATGCATGTTTAAGTTTTGTTGATACTCTTCAGCTAGAAGCATATTGTAATTTTATGAAAGTTGTGTTCTGGATGTAGGTTCTTTTCTCAGAGATGGACATTGCTGCTTCTGTTCTTCCTGTAGATTTGTCCTGTTTTGAGGAGAAGAATGGCCTACCAGTGGAGGCATTTGCCAAAGTTCATGAGATCTTTAACAGTGTAGATTGGGTAAGTCCGAAGGGCGTTGCTGCTCGTAATGTGCTCCAACAAATAACCACATCAGGTTTGATCCAGATTGTGTATTCTCAGCAACTTCCACAAAAATCAATCTTCCATCAACAATCTTCCATCAACAATCTGCAACTGGCAGATCATTTCAATGACAGAATAGAAAAACGGGACCGTGCTAAGCTAGAAAACCAGTTAACTAAAGTCAAACATAAATAATTCAAAAACTGTGCAGCCAACTACAAAGCACCAACCATTTTACCCACAATTTTGATCCAATAAAAACAAATAGAAAACAAAGGAGCGCAGAACTAAACTTACCGGAAAGCTCCACAAACAACGCAGGAATTTGAGGAACTATGATTTTTTTAGATGTGTATCAATATAAATATCAGGAACCCCGTATATGCATAACTATACTACTACTTAAGCCTATGCATCTAACAAATGCAATATGAAACTTTTAGGCAGCTATCGACCAAAAAGAACATAAGATTGGTAAAACAGTAAGGTAGCAACAATTCAAAAACTAACTTGTAGCCAAGAATATCCTCCGAGCAGCCATTTATTTTTAGATGCAAGCAAGGAATTTATCTACGGTGCTTACACATTTGGCATGCAGAAGCATTTTTTTCCCTCCACCTATCCTACTGCTGCTCCCAGCCATATGTTGACTAATGGCTACATAGTGACTATGCAAATCCAGCTAAATCTATTGTCATCAATTTCTTAGCTAAACCATGCAACAAATGGTTTAAGGTGGAAAGTGGAAGACAAATATTCTTAGTTCAGGGGAAGTTGGTTGAGAGTTGGAAATGTGATGTCCTGCACCAAGAGATTTCGAGCATGAGAACAGATGATTGAAAAATGACTTTTGATTTATAACCACAAGCTGCGTCAGTTTCACTTTCTTTGGTCCTCGGTCATTCGCTAAGTCAGGAATTTTCGGTGTTCAAACTTGAAACAACACCACCAACAACAACAACCATTAACACCATTACCAAATATGCAATGAAATAAGCCTTGTTGTATGAAAATATAACTTCATCTGGAATAAAAGAAAAATAACAAAACATCAGACTATCCTAACTAAAGATACAAACGAACCCAAAGGTCTATTTCATAAATCAATTCGTTTCTAATCCCAAATTGTGCAAACAATAATATTTACTCAAAAGCTAATGCAATTATAGAAATCAGAAAAAGATATTGTACATACCTGATAATTCCATCATGTCTAGATTAATCTCAAACCAAATTACGGAAAACTTCTTTATACACCACATTTCTAGCTTCATTCGTTATTTGACCATCATCATCATAAACTAAAATCTTCAACTCTTTTCTACTCGTCACGCGTGAAAGAGCAACATACATTTGTCCGTGAGTAAATACTGGCTTCTTAAAAAATAATCCCACATAAGACAATGATTGGCCTTGACTTTTATTAATTGTCATGGCAAAAGATACAATAATTTAATCAGACAACGATAAGTAATGATGTTAAAATATATAATAAAGTAAATTCATAGAGCAATCTTACTCGTGATCTTCATGTTCCACATGCATATAATTGCTGGTTTTATCACCTTGGTTATGGGATTCTACCTCACCATAACTTAAAACCTCTCCAATGACATCTATAATAATTTAAAAAAATAACCAGGAGAAAGTTTATAAGACATTCAAATAAAAGAACTGCGAATTGAACACTTACCGAAGAGTTCACTTTTTTCAACATCAATTTTATTTATCAAATACTCATAAGGTTTTAAGTCGAAGATAGTCATACCAAAAAGATGATCATTTGCTTCCTCTAAAACCGTCTTATGAGTAAATGGCAACTTTAATTTATGCCGCGTGTATTTAAGTTTCGTATAATTTGGTCCAACCACAAAGTTCTTCATAATGTATAAACCCAATTCTTTTAACTTTGGTTTGAACATACGTATAAGTGACTGACCAATAGTCGCATGAATGTGATCGCCCTAGAATAAAAAAATTCATCATTAATATTGAGTCAGATAAATGCTCAGTTGTACAGTGTTGTCATAGAGTATTATAAAAAACAAAGCATCAATGGGTAAAACATAATATGTGAATGCTTGCCTTTCCAAAATAACACATAAAACATATTTGATGGTAAATACTAATCTAAATTGAAGTTGATTAAATACATGTTTAACGTAATAAATTATATAGTACAAAGCAGATGATGGAGATTGTAGTCAAACTTGTAGGAAAAAATAAGTGCAACTAAAAAAGAATTCACCTTTTCGTCTTGAATAATTAATTCAAGGGAGACGGTGTTGTCTGGTTTGTCGCGGTCTGGAACGTGCCACAATCTCACTATTTGTACCTTCAAATTCTAATTCATCTTGTTGATCGATATATTACAAATATAGTCAAATGCCATCATATTTCTTCTTAGAGAAAACTTTATAAGAGGATTGTTTGTCAAATAGCGTCAAATGCTATGTGTGTGTATATATATATATATATGGAATGCAGTAATTTTTGTATGGAAAAATAAATCCTAAATAGTAAGTAATTACAAAAAATTCAGTTACTATATATATCTATAGATATATATGGAATGCGGTAATTTTTGTATCGAAAAATATATTTTCCATAAAAAGATCCGTAAAATAGAGGCATATGCATTTTGGATTCCACAATTAGTTGTTATCCCGAAATACCTAGCGTAGATGTCGTCGTCTTCAGATGCGATGCGAAAAAGATGAGAACAAACGACCGGAAAAAGCATCTTCAGATTTGAATGTCTCCTCGTGATGGACTAATTTCACATTTGAATGTCTCCTCTTCTCCCTCTGTATCCAAATCCAACAAAATTGCGGAACATATTTTTCTGTTTAGGTTTAAGCTTTTTGAAATTTCCAATTTGTATAGAGAGATCACAAAAAATAGATGAAGCGAATAAAATGGGATTCCCCATTTAAATGGGATATACATTATTAATTAGGTTTAAGCATTTTGAAATTCCCAATTTGTATAGAGAGATCAGGTTT
The DNA here is from genome assembly GCA_026770625.1 of Nicotiana glauca. Taxonomy (NCBI): domain Eukaryota; kingdom Viridiplantae; phylum Streptophyta; class Magnoliopsida; order Solanales; family Solanaceae; genus Nicotiana; species Nicotiana glauca. Next base: position 68,108 of record MU757016.1, read on the forward strand.
AATGATGAAGCGAAGAAAATGGGATTCCCCATTTAAATGGGATATACGTTATTAAATATATTTATTATTAAATATTAAATATTAAATATATAGAGAGAATTAAATATTAAATATTATTAAATATAGAGATTACTCGTAATTGAGTCCAATTTTTCGGCCTAATTGCAATCCCAAATTTAATCAGTCCAGATTTTTCGGTAAGGTTTTCTCGTACCTATAGTTAAATATTAAATATTATTAAATATTAAATATTAAATATCTATAAATATAGAGATAATAACTCGTAATTAATAACAGTCCAGATTTTTAGGCGTAATTGGAAGGTTTTGTTATACGTATATGTTGACTCAATTATGTCGAAAATTATGCCGGAAAATGTGCTTTTAAATCTTGCATTTTAATAACGCCATTATGCTGAAAAATGTGCTTTTAAATCTTGCATTTTAATAACTCGATTATGCTGAAAAATGTGGGAGTTAAATCTTGCATTTTAATAACAATAAGTATTAATAAATTAAGTTGCCATGTGTCATTTTAATATGTTGCCACTTGGCATTCTAATAATTTGACACTTGACTAAATTAGAATGCAAACTTCTTTACTTTAATATATATATAGATTTTTTATTAGTATATTTTTACACCCTGCACCCATAGACATTCAGTGGCGGAGGCACAATCTCCACGGAGGAGGTTTAAAAAATATCTTTTGTAATTAGTGAAAATTGAACCTGTGAGACCTTATGAAAGTTTTGAACCCCCTTGACCACTAAACTACACTTTTGGATTGTGTTAAGAGGGTTCAAAACTTAATATATAGAGATAAAAAATAGATTTTGCCTTATATAATACAATATACTTTTTCGGCGAAGGGGGTTCGGGACCCCCTTGCGCCCCCTAATTCCGCCCCTATAGACATTAGCCCACAAAACCATCCCATTCACCGTTCAAACACCACCTGTAAAACGCTAATAACTCTATATCGTTCTATACACAGTAAGCTAGCGTTTGACCATAGATCCCAAATTTATTTTGAAAAATCTGATTTGGGTGAAATTTGGTTTGAAGATGAAAATGTGTTTGGCCATACGTTTTCAAAACATATTTCCCAACTTTATTTTGGAAAAACATATATATAATTCCCAAATTTTGAGATTTCGGCCCAAAATCAGCAATTATGGTAATTTTGGGATTTGGGGTTTGGAATTTGGGATTTTGCCAAAATATAGGTAAAATTTATGGCCAAACAAGGTCCCGTTTGGCCATGAGTTTTGCCAAAAATAAATTTGAGATTTATTTTTAAAACTCATGTTTGGCCATAATTTTTGCCCATATTTTGGCCAAATCCCAAAATTAGCTATGAGCTGGTTTTGGGCCAAAATCAGCTATGAGCTGGTTTTGGGCCAAAATTTCAAAACTTGGGGAATTATATACATGTTTTTCCAAAATAAAGTTGAAAAATATGTTTTGAAAACGTATGTCCAAACACTTTTTCATCTTCAAACCAAACTTCACCCAAATCAGAATTTTCAAAATAAATTTGGGATCTATGGCCAAACTCTAGCCAAGAGTTTTGAAAATAAATCCCAAACTTATTTTGACAAAACTCATGACCAAATGGGTTCTAAAAATACACAGGGATCTCCATTGTCACCACCTCTCTATTTCATCTAAAACACCCAACACTAATTTATTGTTAAGGAACCACCATCATTATGCCTCAACAAAAATCACCTTGCAGCCATATCAAGGCGGCACAACTGCAATGGTGGTTGTTTCATATTTTATATTTTTCTTTTTTATAATTTTGGGAGTGCGTGTTGAGTCATAGGATTATATAATATTGGTATTATTATTTTTGAAGATTAGAAAAAGTCATAAATGTGGTGAAAAGTAAATAATTGTAGTAGAAAAAAAGCAGTTGAAGAGGAGGGGAGAGGACGAAAGAGAAAGAAGATAAAAATTTAAAAAGGTAATATGAGAGTTCTATTTTCATTTCTTTCCAAATTGGAGCGGGTGTGAGACTCATCTTCCACATGTTAGCATGAATTTACTAGGTGAGACATAGAGGGGAAAAAGAGTCGTCGTTGATGGGTGGAGGTGGTTTATATGTAGAGAGTTAAGGGAAAGGGAAGAGATTTTGTGATGGGAGTGAATTAGTGATGTGTGGGACCCATAATTCCACTTGTCAGATATAGAAGGAGCCCTCGTACAATTTTTGTTGGTTGTATGAGACTCAAAATAAAAAGAATCGAAACTTATGAAGAGACTTTTACAAAACCAAAAACCAATTTCAATCAAATACTGCTACTTTCTCCATTCAAAAAAATTAAAGTATTTGAGGAGAATTAACTCAATTACTTAAATAAAAAATAATCGGATAACCATAGTTAATCAACTAGTATTTGGGTAAGTGTTTATCCCATATCAATATTTACATAATATATATTTATGCATATATATATATACTCTAAAGAAATTTGATTGAGCTATAAATTAAAAATTAAATTACGCATACAATTAATATTATTAAATATCCACAATACTACCTCTTAGCAGAATACGCATATGTAAGAACCAATCTGCAAAATTTCACAAAGCGATGCTTAATTCATTCATTCTAGTAAGTAAAAAAATGCGCAAAACCCCAATACAATAAATATGCAACAAACAAAAAGCATAAAGCCAAAAATCCAACAGAAGGAATTAAAGCAAAAGTAAAAAGAAAGAAGAAGAAGAAGAAGAAGAAGAAGAAGACAAACAAATCATATATAGTAAACTACTGATTATTGTGGTGAATTCTTCCAATAACGTTCTCCAGAATGCCTACAAACAACACAAATACTCTCACTCGTTAGCAGAAATTCTTGAAAAAAGATAGCACTTTTGATTTCACTATCCTTGAGGGGGAGGGCAATGGTGGCTTTTTGCACATTGGATAGTGATGAGTTTTGGGGGCTGGGTGTGATAGTAGAGATGGGTGATTGTGAGTGAGAAGAAGAGTAGAGCCGCTTAAAAAAATTGATTATTGAGTCTTTGATTTTCAGGGGTTCATACTGCCAATTTCCTTCATCATCCTTGAGGGAGATGATTTTGTTTCTCCTTTTTCTATTGAGGGTTGAGGTGTGGAAGAATCTAGTGTTGGCATCACCATCAGAAAGCCAGTTTATTCTAGCTTTCAACTTTCAGAAGTCTTCCTCATTTTTGAGGAGTGAGTCAAGATCCTCGATAAGAGTGTTTTCTAAGTTTTGGAGGAAATGACTAAATTGATAGTTTGGAGAACTTTGGATCCCAGCAATGTTGGCCAGTAATCTTTGTTTTGTGTGGAATATATTGCAAAATGTATGCTTGTTTGTCACGACCACAAACCCAGTCGTGATGGCGCCCAACACGACTGCTAGGCAAGCCCGACCATTTACACTCTCAACCCGAGCATGAAGCTCAAAACAATGATTTAACTATCATCATCAGCAATAAAACAAAAATCTTAACTGGATAAATCTCCCAAAAACCTGGGGGTCATGAGTTTAGAGCCTCTAACAATACAGAGTAATAAAACTCCATACTACAATTGATCAAAACTGCGGAAAATAATAAAGAGATAGGGAAGGAGTCGGGTCCTGCGGACGTCAGGCAGCTACCTCGACCACTCCAATAAACTCTGAAACAGCAACGAGCTCAGCTAAGCTCCCAAAATACCTGAATCTGCACACATGATGCAGGGAGTAAAGTGAGTACTTCCAACTCAGCGGTAATAAAAGTAAATAATGTTGAGAGACAATAAATCACGTAAAAGCACCACATCATGCTATAAGGTACGAAACAACTCTTTTTCGAACCAGTAGTTCCACAAAAATCCTTTATAAAATATTTAGCTCAGTTTGAAAACCTCTTTTGAAAACATCTCTTTCTTTCCTTATTAACAACCAAGCATATGAATACCATGTCAAGTAGTGCAAGTCCGCACACAAATCAGCCCCTCGGGCCCAACACTCCTTTAGCAATTTATACCAAGGTATCTGGTCAACAAGGCAAGTAATACATGTATGCCAATAATATATGAGTGTTAAATGTCATGCCACGTAGTACAAACAGAAACCAATGCATGAATGCAATGCAATGCACATGA
>MU757016.1:73584-108717 GCA_026770625.1 Nicotiana glauca
TGCCCGACCTGACCATTCTTCATCGCGTTCGCGACACTGCCCACGCGAACGCGATGAGCAACCATTTAAAAATTTAAATTCCTCTTATGCGAACGCAACCTCCTGCCCGCGATCGCGATGCCCAGCGACCAGAACCCACGCGATCGTGACCTCTCCTCACGCGAACGCATAGCACAAAATTCACTGACTACCAACTTTTTCTTCGCGAACGCGCAACGACCCCCGCGAACGCGGTCCTCCAGATTATTCCACTTCGCGTTCGCATCAACACCTTCGCGAACGCGAAGGAAAAAACTCTCAGACCCCAAATTCCTTCTACGCATTCGCGTCCATCACCTACGCGAACGCGATGCATTAATTTCTCTGCAATATATGACAGCAAAATCGGATCCTTAGCTTAACCAAAAATGATCCGTTTGAACCCCCGGAATCACCCCGAGGCCCCCCCGGGACCTTAACCAAAACCACCAACCTACTCCAAAACACCATACGAACTTGTTCCAATCATAAAAACACGTCCTTAAACACAAAAATCATCAAATCAAGGCGGATTCAAGCCTAAGTTTCAACTATAACTTCCGAAACCAACATCCAATCAAAAACCCGACCAAACGATGCCCGAATGACCTAAAAATTTGCAGACATATCCAAAATCACCTAACGAAGCTAGTGCAACTGTTGGAATTCCATTCTGACTCCCGGATCAAAATCTTACCTATCAACCGGATTCCGCCAAAATTCCAACTTCACCAATCCAAGCCTATTTCTACACCGTACCTCCAAATTCAATTCCGATCGCTCTCCTAAGTCACAATTCATCACCCGGAGCTAATCGAATCATCGGAATTCAATTCCAAGCCCTTTAACTCACAAGTCAATATCCGGTTGACTTTTTCAATTTAAGTCTTCTTAAAAGAGACTAAGTGTCTCATTTCTTATAAAAATTACTCTGATTAAATTCTAATACACCCAATACCGATAATGAAACATAAAGCAATACAATAAGGGGGAAACAGGGTGGTAATACCTGAGACGACGGGTCGGGTCGTCACATTGTTCCAGCTAATGGCATTGTCTTTGAACCTAATAGATGAAGGGATTAAGGAGGAGCGAGTTGGGAAGGAGTCCCTGATGAGAGCTGGGAAGGTTGGGTGATTGTACCACATAGATTCAAATCTAAAGGGCTTGGATGTATCCACTTGGGTGCTATTCTTGAGCTTGACAAAGAGGGGGCAGTGGTTAGAGTGGTTCCTAGCTAGACGAGTAACAGAAGCCTCTGGAACTCATTTACCCAGCAGTTGTTAGCAAAACACCTATCAATTCTCTTAAGGATAAGGCTGGACCTGTTTTTGTAACGCTTGTTGGACCAGGTGTACTTGCTACCTTTATAGCCTAGGTCAACTAGTCTATAGTGGTTAATGCAACTCCAAAACAAGTTTGCTTCTATTTGTTTTAAACTGGTTGCCCCCAAATATGTCTTTTGCTTTCAAAACTTCATTAAAATCCCCACCCACAAACCAACTACCCTTTAAGTGGTTAGAGATATCAATCAGTTATCCCCAAGGGTTTTTTGATCCTCTATATAGTTACTAGCATAAATTGTAGGAAAGAACCAAGAGGGGTTGGAGGGCAGTACCTTGACCATTGCATGGATACCCTGGGATGTAACTGCTACTTCATCTACCGGGAGAATGAACTTTTTCCACATGATGACGATGGCTACAGAGTGTCCTATTGTTGGGAACTAAATATGTAGGTCATATTGTAGTTCCTCCGCGAGCTTCTTGTGATCTGCCATCTTGGTTTCCAATAGAACTAGCATTGTTGGTTTGTGCATCTTTACCATTTTTGAGTATTGTCATTTTAACTTCGCATTGTCCCCCCCCCCCCAAATATTCTATATGATGAAGTTCATTAGGGGCGTGGGTTTGTTGGAAGAGTTCCTGCTGGTGCCTTGTCCATTCCCATGTTGGCATCACATCCTTCCTCCTCGTTAGTGGTGTCTAGGCTCTCATAACTAGAGTTAGGGTCAAGAGTGGTTTCAGCACTCCCTGGCCTTTGATGAGAGGATAGGTTCAATCCACATCTTGCAAGAGTTTTGGGACACAATGAATCTGTTCTCGTTATACTGTAAGAGGTTTGTGGCTCCTTCTCCTTGGATGTTTCATGGATTTTCAATATCTCTAGGGCTTTGGTTATTTCTTTCGAGATGCTCCCCAGTGATGGTGAGTGTTCTTTCTCTTGCATTGAAGACTAAGGTTCATGTTGGGGCCATTGTTGTATGACTGTGAACTGGGTATTGCATATGGGTCTAGTGCTGCTGGGTCTGGGAAGAATGGGATGGTAATTCTACTGCATTAGATTGTGAATTGAAGGTGTATCGTTGGTTGGTTGCAGAGGGTTGAGTTTTCTCTGTACAACCACTGATTGCCATAATTGGGCTCCAAATGTCACCAAACCCCTGTTTAACGCTTCTATTATGACTTTTGCAGATGGGCCGGATTTTGGATGATGAGCGATATTGGCTGGTTTTCCAGCTGAAAATCATAGCACAGTCCCTAGCCGTGGAGAGCAATCTCCAGGCATGACGCCGGTGTGTAGTCCTATGGCGGTGGGGTGGAGGTCAGAACAATTGGGGGTTTGGAAGACGAGTCCATTTTTGTTTTTTTGTGTAACCTTTTTGGGATACCATTAATTAGAGGGTTATTGGGGTAATCAAGGGTCATGGCTGATGATGGGATTGAATCGACACTCGTGATTAGTGTTTCGTAACATGTGTCTAATCCACTGGCTTTAGAACTAAATAAAGATCTGCTTGAGTTCATAGAGGTTGTCAAATCACTTAAGATTTTGGGGTTTATCAGTGATGGCACTTGAGTATCCATGAAGGATTTTTTACAGAGTGTATTGGTATGGGTGATGTAGCATGGTAGGGGCCATCAATGGTAATACAGGCGGTGGAAAGGGTTGGGTCCTCTATGGTGACGGTGGGTTTGGGGTTGATGTGGGCCTTCCCCTGAATTGACTTTGTCCCTTTGGGGGCCGTCTGGACATTTTGTTTTAGGAGTGTAGGTCCCTTGTCCTTTCTGAGTATTGGGTCTCTCCACTCTGGATCCGCTTTCCTTTTTGTGCTTGTATTGGGTCGGTCCCTTGTGGGTTGGTTCTTTAGGAGGGGTGTGTTTTCCTTTATGCTTTGAGTTGGGCTGGTTTCCTGCACTTAGTTAGTCTTTGAGTTATAACGGAAAGTTGGAGTTTCAAAAAACTTATCGGAATTGGCGTCAAACATTCGGACTTGGATATCGTCCGTTAGGGCGGTACTTTTACCTTTCCTACCCTTATTCGTTGTTGTTTGGTGTTGCTAAGTGGGGTATCCTTGTTTTTTCCTTCTGGGGAAGGATACCATTTTCCATCCCTCTTCTTCATCGTTGTTGGCTTTAGCATTTGAACATTCCGGGAGGTCCTGTGCTGGGGGTGGGTTGGACTTCTGCCTGTGTGAGCACTCTCTCAGGGTGTGTCCCAATCTTCCACATCCTGTACATAGGATGTTTTCCCCTTCATAAACAACCACTTGTTTGTGGTCTCCAATGGTGACAAATGTTGCAACTGGTGATTCCAGTAGAACTTGGATGCAGTTTCTCGCATATCTACCCCTTAGCGTTGCTGATGTGCACGTATCAACTTTGAGTAGATTCCCAAGCTTCCTGCCCACTTTTTCTTGTACCTCCTTGTCATAGAATTCAGTTGGCAGTTGAGGAAGTCATACTCATATAATAGTGAAGGATAGGGTAGCTTCTTGTGGGATAAATTTTAGTTCCCACCTTCTAACTGATATGAAGCTTACGGATAAGAACCATGGACCTTGGTGTATTGCCTTTATCAAATTTTCCTCCTTTCCAAACTTGACTATGAAGAAGTCACATCCTAGGTCAATCGAGATTAACTGTTCGAAGGGGTTCCATAGATCAATTAGTTTGGAACAGAGAAGATGACGTGGCATACATCAGCCACAAAGTTTTATAATGATTGAGAAACATCTTGGCTCGTATAGTTTGTTCTTATCTTCTTGGGAGAGAATTATTGGGCCTAGGTTTTCCTTGACCTTTAACTCACATCCTGATTTTTCAAAGTCAGATGCATAGTAGTCTGTTTGTGAAATGTCATGTTTATCAAGGAGCATTTCCTTATAGGATGTGCTTGGTTGGTATCTTCCTTCATGGGGTTTGTATCCGGTGGTATGTTAGGTATTTTGGAGGTATTATCCATTAGGTTGTTGATGGCACATAGTTCCTACAACTAGGTAAGCCTAACAATGCGGAAATTTACTATAATTCAAGGAAATAATTAATTAAAACTGAACATATGTAAAATAATAGCTACATATAAGGCCACTCGGCCTATACAACTCAAAAGAAATGCGGAAGTCTACAACTCAATCCCAAAACCCGAAAACTCACGGGAAAACACAGGCTAATAGAAACGTAAAACACTGCTCTAACTCCAGAATGTCTAAACAACTTAAAGAAAAGATAATCTAACTACTAAAGCTGGAATAGAGTAGAGACTCCTGGTCTGCAGACGCGGCAGATATACCTCGAAGTCTCCGCTAGATCTCTCCGCCTCAATGATTGTACACCTGGGTGGAGGAACTTGGATCTGTACATGAAAAACATGTGCAGAAGAGGCATGAGTACACCACAGAGGTACTTAGTAAGTGTCAAGCCTAACCTCGGTTGGGTAGTGACGAGGAAGGTCAGGGCCCTACTGAGGTTAAGCAATAAAATATAAATCAATAGTATGAAAATAAGCAGTAATAGTGAGTATAGTAGTGGAATAAAACAAGCTAAACAAGGCAATATAAAATACACAAGGAAAGGAGAAACCACATAATAAGTATAGCTCAATACCAATGGTAACAATGAGGATCTCCCAGGATACCGTCATGTAGTACTTTTCTCAACTATCCAGTGGATCTCTCGGGATACCGTCCCGTAGTCCATCATATGTGTATATCCGAAAGATCTCCCGGGATACCGTCCTGTAGTCCAACTATCAATGTGTAGGGGGATCTATTGGGAATCTAACCTGCAGTCCCAAAGTAAATGTGCAGGGGGATCTATCGGGAATCGAACCCGCAGTCCCAAAGTAAACAAACAAGGGGGAGCTACCGGAATCCCACATCCGTAGTCCCAATGTAAATGCGCAACCACAACCAGAAGATATTTAGAATATTAAGTACAGAAGACAAACATCAGGTAGTACTAGCCTAGCATTCCTCACGTAGTACAGTCAAGGCAACTTAAACAGTTAGGCAAGTTAGATCAATTAAACATGGTTTTCTAATCTAACACAGGTTATAACTGCAAGTAAAACAAGCCAAATATGAAGGAAACTCAGTCTCAATATCTTAAGTAAAAAAACTAGATTTTCCAACAATTATCTCAAGTACACGCTCGTCACCTCAAGTACAAGGCACTCAATTACCACATATCATATCCTAAGGGGAAAGGTCCCCCACACAAGGTTAGGCAAGTCACTTACCTCGAACCGGCATAAAATCAACTAGAAACCACGTCTTTGCCACGAGTATCCGCTCCAAATTGCCCAAATGTATTAAATTCAATTACATATCGTAAATAACATCGCAAGCAACTGATTCTACTATTTAATTCAAAGCTAAGGTGCGAAAATAGGTAAAATGACCAAAACATCCCTCATGCCAAAGTCTCGAAATCAGATAATTTTCATATTTTAGGAACTCTCGTACTCTCACGAGTCTAACCATATAAAAATCTCCCAAATCGGAGGTCAAACACCCACTCAAAACTCAATAGTTTAGCCTATGAAGTTTCACCGATTTTTTTCAATTTTTGATCCCAAATTCGAATTTTAATGATGGATTTAACTACAAAATGATGAAATATAACTAGAAGGGAGTAAAGAAATGTTACCCAATAGTCTTATCTTCAAAACCCTCTGAAAATCGTCCTTCCCCGAGCTCAATTTGATTTTTCTAACTTATAAAATCTAACCCTCAAAATTTCTATATCTGCACAGACATTTCCGCTTCTGCGGACAAGGGACCGCTTCTGCGGTCTCGCTTATACGGAAAACCAGCCGCTTCTACGGTTTTCATTAAAGGGCTAGGGGGCCGCATCTGCGATGCCTGAGCCGCTTCTGCGATGCCTAAGCCGCTTTTACGGACATAGCACCGCTTCTGCGGGTTCTGAGGGAAAGGGGCAAAGCCTCTTCTACGGCCATTTAGCCGCTTCTGCGGCGCCACATCTGTGGTTCCCAAGCCGCAGATGCGAAAATACCAGAAGAGGAACACTTCAGTTGATGCATTCACTTCAAAATTTCTCCGTTAACCACCCAAAATCATCCTGAGGCCCCCAGGACCTCAACCAAAAGCGCCAATAACACCTAATACCTCATTCAAACTTGTACCAATCCTTAAATCACCTTAAACAACACCGAAAACCCGAATTAATCAATGGTTTAAGCTTAAGAACTTCAAATTCCAACAAAACACACTTTCGATAAAAAACCCAACCAAACCTCGTCCGAATGACCTGAATTTTTGCACACACGTCCCAAATGACATGACGGAGCTACTGCAACTTCCGGAATTCCAATCCAACCCTCGGATCAAAAACTCACTATCGGACCGGAAACTTCAAAAATTCAAACTTCGGCATTTCAAACCTAAATGAGCTACGGACTTCCAAAATACATTCTGAGCACGCTCCCAACCCCGAAATCACCTAACGGAGCTAACGGAACCATCAGATTTCCATTCTGAGATCGTCTTCATAGTGTTCCGATTACGGACCACTTTTTAACACTTAACCTCTCCTTTAGGGACTAAGTGTCCCAAAACTCTCCTAACCCCAACACCGAATGTCCCGGCAAATCAAAATAGCAGAAATGAACTTAGGGGAAGCAGTTAATAGGGGATTGGGGCGTTAATTCTTAAGACGACCGGCTGGGTCGTCACATCCTCCTACATATAAACATTCGTTCGTCCTCGAACGAGCATAGAGAACATATATGAAGTAGTGAAAAGATGAGGGTACTGGCTGCGCATATCCTGCTCGGTCTCCCAAGTCCCCTCCTCGGCTGGCTGACCCTGCCACTGAAGCTATGTTCTTTGACCTCAACTTTCTGATCTGCCTGCCCAATATAGTCACTGGCTCCTCAACATAAGATAGATCCTTGTCCAACTGGACTGAACTGAAATCCAACACGTACGACGGGTCACCGTGATATCTCCGGAGTATCGAAACATGGAATACCGGATGAACTCCGGCCAAACTGGGAGGTAAGGCGAGCTAATAAGCAACCTCCCCAACTCGCCTCAAGATCTCAAAAGGGCCAATAAACCTCGAACTCAGCTTTCCTTTCTTCCCAAACCTCATGACGCCTTTCATAGGCGAAACCCGAAGCAGAACCCGCTCACCAACCATATATGAAACATCACAAACCTTCCTATCCGCGTAACTCTTCTGTCTGGACTAGGCTGTACGGAGTCTATCCTGAATCATCTTAACCTTCTCCAATGCATCATGCACCAACTATGTGCCCAATAGCTTGGCCTTACCTGGCTCGAACCAACCCACCAGAGATCTACACCTCTTACCATATAAAGCCTCATACGACGCCATATGAATGCTGGACTGATAACTGTTGTTGTAATCAAACTCCGCCAATGGCAAGAAATGATCCCAAGACCCTCCAAACTCAATCACACACGCACAAAGCATATCCTCAAGAATCTGAATAGTGCATTCGGACTGTCCGTCCGTCTGGGGGTAAAATGTTGTGCTCAACTCCACCCGAGTGTCTAACCCCTACTGCACGGCTCTCCAGAACTGCGATGTAAACTGGGTACCTCTGTCTGAAATAATAGAAACTGGAATACCATGCAGACGGATGATCTCCCGGATATAAATCTCCGCCAACCGCTCCGATGAATAAGTGGTACACACAGGAATGAAATGAGCGGACTTAGTCAGTCGATCCACAATGACCCAAATGACATCAAACTTCTTCATGGTCTGTGGGAGCCCCGATACAAAGTCCATAGTGATGCGCTCCTATTTCCACTCCGGGATCTCTATCTGCTAAAGCAACCCACCTGGGCGCTGATACTCATACTTCATATGTTGGCAGTTGAGGAATCTAGACACATAACAAACTATATCTTTCTTCATCCGCCTCCACCTATAGTGCTGCCTCAAGTCATGATACATCTTTGCGGCACCTGGATGGATGGAATACCACGAACTATGGGCCTCTGCTAGAATCAACTCTCGAAGACCATCAACATTGGGCACACAAATCTGGCCCTACATCCTCAATGCCCTATCATCTACGATAGTCACATCTCTGGCATCTCCGCGCTGAACCTTGTCCTGAAGGACAAGCAAATGAGGGTCATCATACTGCTGCCCCCAGATACGATCAAATAAGGAGATCGGGAAACCACACAAGTGAGGTATAGGAACTGCTGGCTGTTGGAAGAGCTGAATGAACGGGCGACCCACATAACCCCTACCATGACGACTTGCTGCTGATGTACGGGCACCAGAGTAGTGGCCCGACTCTCAAGACCTCTTGGCCTCCCTCTCCCCTTGCTCCCTGGCGAGCATACCCTCAATCCTCCTAGCAATGCTCACTACCTGCTGATAAGGAATGTCCATCTCTAACTCTCGAGCCATGCTAGATCTGATGGGTGTAATAAGACCCTCAATGAGCCTGCAAACTCTCTCCCGAACTATAGCAACCAATGCTGGTGCATGCCTGGCCAATCTGGTATAACAGATAGCATACTCCGAAACGGTCATAGCACCCTAGAGGAAATGCTCAAACTCTGCGCGCCATGCATCCCTAAGACTCTGGGGAACAAAATCACTAATAAACATATCCAAGAACTGGGTCCAAGTCAGTAAAGCAACCTCGACTGGACCGTCTATCTCATAAGTGCGCCACCAATCATAGACAGCTCCCCGAAGCTGAAAAGCAGTGAAAGAAACCCCCGCTGGACTCCACTATGCCCATAGTGCGAAGAATACGGTGACACTCCTCTAGAAATCCCAAGGCATCGTCTGATGCTAATCCACTGGACACTGGGGGATCATACTTCTTGAACCTCTCAAGTCTCCACTGCTCGTCCTTTGAAGCAGCTGACCCATCCTCGAGCTGAACTGGCGCTACAGGCGGTGCGGGAGGAATAATCTTGGGAGCCTGCTCAACCTGCACTTGTTGCTCAGGAGTGCGGATGGCGGGAGTCTGTGCTCCTCCCCCGGCCTGGGATGTGGCTGCAGCAAGGGGAAGCAACCCTGCCTGAGCTAAGGTGGTGTACATGCTCATCAATTGAGCCAAAGTCTCCTAGAGCGCTGGAGTAGTAGTGGCAGTAGTAGGTGTGCCAGGTGCCTGGTCTTCAGCTGGATCTGCTGGTGGTACCTCGACGGCAGCTCGCGCAGCTGCTCTGGCTGCACCACGTTCGCGTCCTCGACCTCTACCCTGGCCCCGGCCTCTGACGGCTGTAGTAGGGGGCGCGAGTGCCTGATCATCTCGAGTAGCACATGTCCTAACCATATGTGAGAGAATAGAAGACAGAAATTTCGAACTGATGTCAAAAATATCGCACGACAAGGAATTCAACTAAAATGAAGATTTTTCCTAAACAATTACATAGCCTCACGTAGATAAGTACAGACGTCTCCATACCGATCAGTGAGACTCTAATAAACTGGCCTGTGTTTCGTGACTCCTATGAACCTATAGCTCTGATACCAACTTGTCACGACCCCAGCTCACCCTCCATGAACATGTCGTGATGGCACCTAGTTCCTACAACTAGGTAAGCCTAACAATGCGGAAATTCACTATAATTCGCGGAAATAATTAATTAAAACTGAATATATGTAAAATAATAGCTGCAGATAAGGCCACTCGGACTATACAAATCAAAAGAAATGCGGAAGTCTACAACTCAATCCCAAAACCCGGAAACTCACGGGAAAACACAGGCTAATAGAAACGTAAAACACTGCTCTAACTCCAGAATGTCTAAACAACTGAAAGAAAATATAAGCTAACTACTAAAGCTGGAATATAGTAGAGACTCCTGGTCTGCGAACACGACAGATATACCTCGAAGTCTCTGCTAGATCTCTCTGCCTCGATGATAGTACGCCTGGATGGAGGAACCTGGATCTGCACATGAAAAACATGCGCATAAGGGGCATGAGTACACAACGGTACTCAGTAAGTGCCAAGCCTAACCTCAGTTGGGTAGTGACGAGGAAGGTCATGGCCCTACTAAGGTTAAGCAATAAAATATAAATCAACAGTATGAAAATAAGCAGTAACAGTGAGTAAAGCAGTGGAATAAAACAAGCTAAACAAGGCAATATCATATACACAAGGAACGGAGCAACCACATAATAAGTAAAACTCAATACCAATGGTAACAATGAGGATCTCCCAGGATACCGTCCTGTAGTCTTTTTCTCAACTGTCTAGTGGATCTTCCGGGATACTGTCTCGTAGTCCATCATATGTGTATATCTGAAGGATCTCCCGGGATACCGTCCCGTAGTATGTGTATATCCGAAAGATCTCCCGGGATACCGTCCCATAGTCCAACTATCAATGTGCAGGGGGTCTATCGGGAATCTAACCCGCAGACTCAAAGTAAATGTGTAGGGGGATCTATCGGGAATCGAACCGCAGTCCCAAAGTAAATGTGCAGTGGGATCTATCGGGAATCTAACCCGCAGTCCCAAAGTAAATGTGCAGGGGGATCTATCGGGAATCAAACCCGCAGTCCCAAAGTAAACAAACAAGGGGGAGCTATCGGAATCCCACATCTGTAGTCCTAATATAAATGCGCAACCACAACCAGAAGATATTCAGAATATGAAGTACAGAAGACAAACATCAGGTAGTAATAGCCTAGCATGCTTCACGTAGTACAGTCAAGGCAACTTAAACAATTAGGCATGTTAGATCAATTAAATATGTTTTTCCAGTCTAACATAGGTTATAACTGCAAGTAAAACAAGGCAAATGTGAAGGAAACTCAGTCTCAATATTTTAAGTAAAAAAAATCGGATTTTTAACAATTAGCTCAAGTACGCGCTCGTCACCTAACATACAAGGCACTCAATTACCACATATCATATCCTAAGGGGAAAGGTCTCCCACACAAGGTTAGACAAGCCACTTACCTCGAACCGGCACAAAATCAACTAGAAATCACGCCTTTGCCACGAGTATACGACTTCAAATGGCCCAAATCTATTCAATTCAATTACATATCGTAAATAACATCGCAAGCAACTGATTCTACTATTTAATTCAAAGCTAAGGTGCAAAAATAGGTAAAATAACCAAAATGCCCCTCAGGACAAAATCTCAGAGTCGGATAATTTTCACTTTTTTGGAACCCTCGTACTCTTACGAGTCTAACCATATAAAAGTCTCCCAAATCGGAGGTCAAACACCCACTCAAAACTTAATAGTTTAGCCTATGATGTTTCACCCAATTTTCCAAATTTTTATCCCGAATTCGAATTTTAATGATGGATTTAACTACAAAATGATGAAATATAACTAGAAGGGAATAAAGAAACATTACCCAATAGTCTTATCTTCAAAACCCTCTGAAAATCGCCCTTCTCCGAGCTCAATTTGATTTTTCTAACTTATGAAATCTAACCCTCGAAATTTTATATCTGCACAGGCATTTTTGCTTATGCGGACAAGGGACCGCTTCTGCGGTCCCGCTTATGCAAAAAACCAGCCGCTTCTATGGTTTTCATTAAAGGGCTAGGGGGTCGCATCTGCGATGCCTGAGCCGCTTCTGCAATGCCTAAGCCGCTTTTGCGGCTCCCCTTTTGCGGACATAGCACCGCTTCTGCGGTTTTTGAGGGAAAGGGGTCAAAGACGCTTCTGCGGCCATTTAACTGCTTCTGCGGTGCCGCATCTGCGGTTCCCAAGCCGCAGATGCAAAAATACCAGAAGAGGAACACTTCAACAGCTGCATTCACTTTAAAATTTCTCCGTTAACCACCCAAAATCATCCCGAGGCCCCCGGGACCTCAACCAAAAGCACCAATAACACTTAATACCTCATTCAAACTCGTACCAATCCTTAAAACACCTTAAAAACCACCGGAAACCCGAATTAATCAATGATTAAAGCCTAAGAACTTCAAATTCCAACAAAACACGCTTTCAATCAAAAACCCAACCAAACCTCGTCCGAATGACATGAAATTTTGCACACACGTCCCAAATAACACGGCGGAGCTACTGCAACTTCCGGAATTCCAATCCGACCCTCGGATCAAAAACTCACTATTGGACCGGAAACTTCAAAAATTCAAACTTCGGCATTTCAAGCCTAAATGAGCTACGGACTTCCAAAATACATTCCGAACACGCTCCCGACCTCGAAATTACCTAACGGAGCTAACGAAACCATCGGATTTCCATTCAGATGTCGTCTTCACACTGTTCCGACTACGGACCACTTTTCAACACTTAAGCTCTCCTTTAGGGACTAAGTGCCCCAAAACTCTTTGAAACCCAACATCGAACGTCCCGACAAACCAAAAAAGTAGAAATAAACTTAGGGAAAGCAGTTAATAGGGGATCAGGGCGTTAATTCTTAAGATGACCGGTCGGGTCGTCATAGTTGTATATAGTGAGAGGTGAGAGTTTCTCTTTCTAATAATGACACGTGGTGGTTTAAATATTTATTTATATGAACGAATAATAAAATTTTATTAATAAGAGAAATTTTATGTATAATAATACAACAATCATCTAAATGACGAAAAATATTATTACATTAGCATAATACATAAAAAAAAGTTTTTAAAAAAATGGCACCATCAAAACTTACACAAATAATGAATTTTTTCTTAGTTAGATAATTATGTATTATAGTTTTAAAGCATTTAATGTGATGGTATCTTAACGAACACTTCTTTGTGGACAATATTTTTATTTAGTAATATGAATAGTAAGGAATTTTAAAGAAGAATATCATAAAAGTAATAGGATTACATGACTAAATATATTTATTTGTTCAATGTTATTAGACAACATGAAAGTAGTAATTACACTAATAGGATTCCTAAAGATAATCATTTAGGATTCCTAACGTGTAGTATTATGTCCTAAAACTAATAGGATTATAAGGCTAATATCTAGAATTTCGGTTATGTCCTTTTATTATGGGTTATTATTCTTAATATTATCAAGTTATTTTTGTAAACCGATATTGTATTCATGCTTTTATAAGAATATATATATATATTAAAATA
The DNA here is from genome assembly GCA_026770625.1 of Nicotiana glauca. Classification (NCBI taxonomy): domain Eukaryota; kingdom Viridiplantae; phylum Streptophyta; class Magnoliopsida; order Solanales; family Solanaceae; genus Nicotiana; species Nicotiana glauca. The sequence goes on from MU757016.1 coordinate 86,925, forward strand.
AATAAATATTGAACTCCGAGAAGATATTTATGTAAAGACCAGTACCATCATATCTAATTCTTATGAGAATATTATTCATGATAGGAGTTAAAAACTTTTAAATGAAAAAAAAACGGTTTCCAAAAAAATATTTTAAACTTCATGGTGATGAGATATATGTTTAGAAACTATATAAGCATATTATAAATGACTAAAGTTTATATTTAAAGATATTACAACACTTTTAGAAAATAATTTGTTTTACAAGATTGTTTCTTTTTGGACGGTCATAAATAAGTCAAATATAGCAACAAGAATTGGGTGGTGTAACCACTTTTCCGAGTAAAGTACTCAAAGTTTAGCTTTTATTTGAAGTATAATTGAAATATAATTTTTGTTTTAACACCAAAATAAAATTTGAAGAAAAATACCAAATGAATTTGTTAAATGACATTTTACAAAAAAGTGGTAAAAGTACATAGCTAGTTGAATAATTTTTTTTAGATTGAGACCCTAGGGACCCACTAGTAAGTAAAGAACACACATGTCACCTTCAATTGGTGGCTTATTAGATTTAGCCCGTTTGGCCACAAAAATCAGCTTATTTTGAGAAATATTTTTTTTTTCAAAAGTGATTTTCTTAAAAGTACTTTTGGTGAGAAGCAGTTTGTGTTTGGCTAATTAGTTTGAAAAATACTTCTGAGCAGCAATTAGTGTTTGGCCAAACTTTAAAAAACTGCTTCTAAGTGTATTTTACTCAAAAGTGCTTCTCAAAAAAGTGCTTTTGGAGAGAAGCTACTTTTTTCTGCTTCTCCAAAATTGCTTATGTTTCTCCTCAAAAGCACTTTTTTCCTTCAAAAAGCTTGGCCAAATACCTCAATTTTTTGCCAAAAGTGCTTTTGACAAAAAAAAAAAAGCAATTTTGGCCAAAAAGAAGCTTGGCCAGATAGGCTATTAAAGCCAAATACATATACAATCCATTCAATTTGGTCCCATTTTTCATTTTGGCATTCTATTTCAACCTTGTTCTATTTTATCCCTCCAACTCTATTTCTTATGTTTTACTTTAATACAAAAGTTGAAATCAGTACAAAAAATATAGCGCGTGTGTATACACAAATTTGAGGTATAATAAATATCCAATTAAATATTGACACATGGTTTTTTATCCATGCCAAACGGGTCAATACTAAAATACACGAACCCGGGCGTATTTGGGTAAAATTAAGTCCGCTTCTTATTTACACAAGAAAATGACAACACTGAAAATGAAATCCGAAAATAGTTTACTTACTTTGTCAAATTTACACCCATAAAAGCGACGACCTGGATTTCTTGGTATCCATGATACTTTCAGTTCAACTTAAATCCACTGGAACAAATATTCATTCCATTATGAAAAAATAATTTTCTTTAAGACACGGATTCACTTCAAACTTCAAGCTTAGATGAAATAAACCCACAAGAAATATTAATTAGAATAAATGAACGAAAAATAAATTTGCAAAAGTTTGAAGTTTTTCTGGATGGCCAGGTATGAAATCGGCAGATGAAAGCTTTGGAACTTTGAGAATTAAGATGGAGCAACAGTGAATGGGGAAGGAAATAATGAAGATGAAATAAGGGGGAAGAAAGTTGGGGGATTAAATATGGGGCCAACATTTATTTTATTACCATTGGAGAACTAATTTTGCCAAAAAGAATGTGTCTCATGCGCCTACTAAGTGAGCTAATTCACACTATGTGACTAGTCAGCTTTTGTGTTAAAGTGAAACATAGGAAATATAGTTGGAGGGCCAAAATGGAACAATGTTGAGATAGAATACCAAAATAAGAAATGGAGCCAAGTTGAATGGGTTGTATATGTACTTGGCATATAATTAACATATAACGAATGGTAACTTTGCAAAAATTAAAAGTTACTCTCGTCGTTCACTTTTACTTGTCCACTTTATACTTTTCACGTCTCTTATGAAATAATAATTATAATATATATTTTACCATATAACCCCTAATGATAATAGCATTACAAAAAGTATCGGGAATAAATTGAGGAATGAGTAGTTAATAATAAGGATAAAATAATAAATAAAAAAAATCTCTTGATTTGCTAAAATGGACAAGTAAAAGTAAACGTAGGAAGTAAATTTTTATTTTGTGCTACTAGTTGTCATTTGCCCCTCCTTGCTAATCCAATTTGCTGCCATTTTTTAGCATTTTTTCTGAAATCTTGTATATTGGGTGAACATGTATTTGATGAGTGAATATACTTTTTGAATTCAGATGGGTTTAAGGAAAATGTGGATCTAATTTTTTGAAGGGTCACTTAATCAATTATTAGCAAGATCGCTCAAATTGCATATTTTATAAATTAGAAGATCTTGAAAAAATCATAAATCGTATGTGTGTTGTGAGCACGTGATTTTTGCCTTGCATGATTTACTCCTAGAGGACTCTCAAAATTAGGATCTTTCTTTTAATTATTCGATTTTTAGGATTTAATTGCATAATTTTCATGTTTGTTTGTATTTTTGTGTGCATTTTTTATCTATATAATTTATGGAAAATACCAAAAATACGTATTGCATTTTGGATTTAATTTTACATATTTTAGATTAATTGGTAATTAGAGTTTTACAAAAATCACAAAAATTGATTTATTTTGCTTTGTTTAATTTTTAGCTTTGAATTTTGTTAGTTTTCCTTTAATTTATATTTAATTAATTGTGTTAATTAATAATTAGAGTTTAATACAATGGGGAGGGTTAATTTAATTTTTTAAGAGTTATTTTAGGTTCTTATTTTTGTTAATTTGAAGAGAAAAAGAAAAGAAAATAAAAAAGGGGGCAATTGAAGAATTCAGATGTGTGTGCCAAATCACCAATTTTCCCCAAGCCCAAACTAAATCCCCCCTCCCAGCCCAAACCAAACACCCCTCAACCCAGCATATACCCGCCTAAATGGACCAAACAAGCCCAAACAAAATCACCCCTTAACCCGGTCCGGTCTTCCTAGAGACCAAAACGACCCCGTTTAGCTAGTAGACGATCCCAACCATCAAGGTAACTTGATCTAACGATCTGGAAGCTAGGGTGTCATCCATATTTAACTCTCCAAAATACCCCTACCCCCTCGTCTATCATCTCTCTAAAACCCTAGAGACAGTCTCCCCCACCGTCTCCGCCATCTGCTGCCGCCGAAAATCGCCTACGGCGGCGGCGAGTCCTCAAACCACCCTAGAAATTCACCAGAGCTTCATCCCCTCCCCCCCCATACCAATATCACCACCTCTCACTGAAAACTGGCAAAACGCCCAAACCCTAGAGCGCCGCCATGATTCTCCACCAACCTCCGGTGGCGGCGCCACCACCAACCACCACCAAAATAATACCATGTGACCTCCTCACTCACCTCTTCCCAAATCCGTAGTCCTTTTTCCTCAAATCACTCCCAAATCCTTCGAATTTTAGATCGAAGGATTGAACCCTGATTTCAAAAATTCCGGGCTCCAATTTTGTTTGAAGATTTAGGTTTATTGTGATGTTATTCGTGTGTTCTTTTCAAAAACACACGATTATTGTCATAGTCAACCAAAAATCCACGAAAATTAAAGATTCAGGTTCTTGTCTCCAGGTGTTTGAGGCCGTGTAGGTATTTCTTTTTCATTTTTTCTTTGATTAGTTTATTTTATTTCCTTTCTTTGTTGTTTTATTTTTTCCAGTGTTAATTGTTCCTTTCTTAGCTTTTGAAATTCTTATTTTTCTAAATTTCATATTGCTAATTACATACATTTTAGTTTTTGTTAAGTAATTTCTTTTCTTTTAAGTAATTAAGAATTTGTTAATAATTTGGTTCAAATTTCATTAAGTGCATCAGTTCGGAATTAGTAAAGTTGCTTCTCAAATTGCTTATGTTTTGTTTGTCTCATTTTAATTCAGAAATAGGTTTAGTTATATTATTGGGCTTGGGGTTTTCACTTTTGGATCCAATTTGGGCTTGGTTGTTTAAGGATTTCTGATTCAAGGACAATCTGGCCCAAAGCCCTGCGAGTATAATGGTAAAAACATGGCATTTAAAGGGGTATTTGGGGTAGTTCAATCAGAAGAATCTTTCCCTAACCACCTAAGAAACCCCTAGAAGCTTCTACCAAGGACTTGTAATCAAATTTCAGATGTTAACTTGGAAAATAAGTCATAAATTCAGGGACCTAAAGGGTAAAATAAAACCTTGATGTTGCCCTAATTGCTTGCCTATAAAGGCATTACTTTCTTGCCTTAGAAGTTAGAATTAGAGATCAGATTTAGAGATCCCCAAAAGCTGAAAATAGAGCTAAGATTTCTAAGAGCAAAAATCCTACATATTTGAGAGACTTAAGAGTTAAAAACAATCATGAAAATCCTGAAATAGCTAAATAGTCCTAAGAGTCCTTGATTTCCAGTCCCTCCTTTGATAAAATTAGTCAAATTCTCCAATTTTTTCTGGTCCTTTATCCTCAGCTTAAAACCTTTTTATCCTGCAATCTTAGTCTAGAAAATGGTTTGATTTTGGGATTTTTGAAAAAAACTAGTTTGAATTTCTGTTAAAATTACTATTCCATTGGTTTGTTCGAAGTTGGTATTTGGTGAATGCCTCCTGTTGATACTGGACTACTGACCGCAGTCTCACTTCTACTTCTTCTTTTTTGTTCAATTTTCAGGTATATCTTGGAATTTATGGATATTACTTGAATGTAACCTGGAGCATGACTATGGAATATGAGATTGTTTATTTGCCCTAAATCCTCTAGTCTCATGTTTTGATTTCTGCATATTAGATTTTGTCTAAACTATATGGCCTCATAATGGTACATTGGTTGGTGATAGGTCTATTCTAGAAAGTTATAGTCAATTTGTATTCTATAAGGATTCCCCTGTTTTACTGTCATTTCTATAGTTGAGTATTTGGTTTTGAAACAAGGAAACTTGCATTATAAGTGCTTGAATTTGGTCTGCTACGCCCGTGAATACTAAGGAGGCTAAAGTGAGCCTCAGAATTTCCATTTCTGATACTTGCTAGGCAAATCCTTTGTGGAATTTGGTAATTAAAAGTGATAGATTATAGTGCCTTGTGACATGTTTATCAAGTGTTTAGTTTAGCATAGTTCTGATCGTCAGCATTTTTGCTGAAGTTACCGATTTGGAATTTAAAGAGAAAGCATGCTCTTACATTTACATTTCGAAAGCATTTTTTGTTAGGCATAAATTTGAAATGAATACCTGTGGTTTGCATTGCTTTAAACTCAGTATTGAATAACAAATAGTTGTCTACGAATTGTCCTCATCCTTCATATGTTATGTTAGCTCTGTTTAAAGGAAATGACAATCTGCATTCACTCATGATTGCTAGTATTTAAGCCAAAATTGACTCAGCTTTAGTGAGGATAACCCTTGATTTTAATTGCTAATGATGAAGTATTGGACCTAGGCCTCAACGCTTGCCCATTTCTTGCATTCGTACTTTTGTGTGAGTAATAATGTGAACCTTGCATTGCTCGTGTAGGCTCACCTTTGGGACCAAATGTCTCAAATAGAATCTGGACCGCCTCCTTTCATTGGGTTGTTGGTTATTTCGTTGAATTGAATTTTTCCTCTCTAAAATAATTCCTTTATCATATAATTTTAGGTAGTATAAAATCTTCGATTGCGTTTAGTATTAGATGACCAATTTCTATTAGATAATTGAGGTGAACTATACTAGATAATACATAGTTTTGGCCCTCCTGGATTTAGCTTGAACATCCTTTAAAATCAAGTTGAGGTGCGCCGCGCAAAAAAAAATGACAAATGCGTGGCCCTCGTATAATTATGTCGCTAAAATACTTAGAACTCGGGATGGGCCATTTAGCAAATTTTCATGCCCCCACAAAGTTAACAACACGTTAGTTGCTTTAGGAGTGTTATTTAATAATACTATCTTCCTAAACTCGGGTGTGCATTTCATGTGACCCAAATCCAAATCCTAAAACGTTGAACAAAACATGTTCTGAATTGCGGGTGCATTTCATGTGACGCGATCCAAAGGCACATTTTAGACGATGTTCAATTTTCCTTAAAATTAATTAAAAATGGTAAATAATTTTAAAGTTGCACTATAGATTTAAACATGTATTAAAATCAGATAATAGGCCAGTTGTAATAGTTTAATCGACCGTGCTAGAACCACGAAATCCGGGGGTGCCTAACACCTTCCCTCGGGTTAACAGAATTCCTTAGTCAGAATTTCTGGTTCGCAGACTTCATTTGGAAAGTTGAAATCTTCCTCGATTTGGGATTTAAAATAAACCGGTGACTTGGGACACCAGAAACAAACCTATCCCAAATGGCGACTCTGAATAAATTGAATAAATAATCCCATTTCGAATAATGTCACTTAAATTAGAAAAACTCCCTTATACACTATCCTTCCTGGGGTGGTGTGTAAAAAAGGAGGTGTGACAGCTCTGGCGACTCTGCTGGGGACACAAACCCAGAACTTCGGTTCAGGGTTTAAGAATTCGAGCTTAGAATAGCTGTTATGATTGGCTTTATCTAATTTTCCTACATGTTTCATCCTAATGTGATAAGTGTTTTATCGCTTTGATATTATCTGAATTGTATATAAACTGCTACGAAACCCTTCTCTTCTCATCTTCGGGGATGTGCTCGCTGGTCGAGACTCTCTATTCTTTTAGTGTCATACCTTGAAATAAGAAAGAGGCTCGGACAAGTTACTAAGTCGAATGGCCTTTTGGTTCCCGGTACGTAGCCCCTTCCTCGGCTCGAGTTATCCGCTCGGGTACACAAGTCAAGAACAACATACCCAGGTTTTTAAACCTAGTATAATAATGCCTCATGTAGGATCCCTAGTAGGAACGTTTGTTTGCATCACGTGCATTTGACTTAGGAGACTCAACACAGGGGTTGAGTCTGTCTAGAGTAGGTGTACCCAAATTAAAAGACCATCCTGATGCATCTTACGTGCTGCTTGCATATCTGTCTGTTCGTCTTGCATGTTGACCGGCTTCTAGAATATGGAAAGAAAATAAAAAAAAAGGAAAAAATAAAAACAAGGAGTGAGAGGTAGGTATTTAGAAAATTCTGAAACTCCATCGAAACTCTGAAAAAAGAAAAGTCATTTCAAAATGAGCAAAAAATAAATAAAAAAATTTTCAAGTGCCATGTTTCTCGTGTTCCGTCAAATCTGGTCGAACTACGTGGGTCTGATTCTCACCGGATGTGAGATACGTAGTCAAACCTCATCGATTCCGACTCCAATTTTTAAAAAATCCAAAAATATTTTTCATTAGTTCCTTCTTTAGAATTTGTTTTTTAGAAAATTTTAAAAAAAAAAAGAGAAGTTTTTAAAACTCAAGAATAAATAGTTTTTTTTCTTTCTGAAGTCTTTCATAAGGAAGAAAAATCAATAAAATTCAAAATTCAAAAATACGGGTTTTCTTCATTTTGAACTAATTTTCCAAAAAATCCAAAAAAATTAGAAACAAAAATCCAAAAAAAAAAACACCTTAGATGTCTTTCTTTCATAAATGTCAATAAAAAAAAATTGAAAAAATTGAAGTCCAAAAAATATTTTTACTTTTCTTTAGAAGTACTTTTGTAAATAAATAAATAAAAGTCAGAAATCCAAAATATTTTCTTAAAAGTCCCTCTTTCGAAAATTAAGAGGCAACATCCAAACTTCAAAAATATTTTCTTTCTTCTTTAGAAAAAGAGAAAATAAATAAAAATTCAAACAAAAATATTTTCTTTTTATTTGAAATTCCCAAAGTTCCAATCAAGAGAGAAGAAATTTTTAGAAGTCTTTCTTTTAAAAAACCAAAATCAAAATCAAAAAACGAAAAAAAAATTCTTTTTCTTCTTTTAAAGCATTTTTTTAAGAAAATTTCAAAAAAAAAATCAAAAATATTTTTCTTTTGCCTTAAAGCTTCATGGTCTGAATTTTATAAAAAGAAAAAAAAGAGTTAGTTTACTCAATTCTCAATCTTCCTGAACTACGCAAGATCTAATTCATGCGGGGTCATAATACATAGTCAATCACCATCGGATTCGATCATAGCCATAAATAAATTGAGTGAAAGAATAAACTGGAAAAAAAAAAGAAAAAAAATGAGTGAAAAAGAGAAAAAAAAGTAACAAAAATAAAAGAGCGACAAAAAAAAAAAGAGTGCAAAAAATAAAAGAGCGGGAAAAAAGAACTAGATGAAAAAAATCAAGAGTGATTAAAGAGAGGCGGAAATGAAGAAAAGAGATACAGAGTGAAAATGGCTAGTTAAGGCCGGTATGAAACATGAAACCGTTCAAACACATGGTAGAAGCGTTTAACTGTTAGGTGCATTGCATCCCAACGTGCGATTTCCTATATGTTAAATGTTTCAAAACCAACAAATTTGTTGGATGTGCAAAAGTCAGGTTTTGGTGGTTGGTTTTGTTGGTAGTCTAGCCTCCCCTCCTTCACAACATCCAAAGGCACAAATGGACTCTGCAAGTAATCTATCGATCATCAGTCCTGAGGATAGCTTGACATCGGCTATTCTGCAGCTAGAATCAGCAGTTGTTAAAGAGAATAAGTTGTTGCGTCTCCGCATATAGGAAATATGGGACGTCTGGTCTAATGGTAGGGAACCGCCAAGTACAATCCCTGGGTTCCCTGAATTGATCCCCAGGTCAGGTGAGGTTAACAATGCCCCTGTTCCCAACCTGTTCATCCCATGTGGGCACCCTCCAATAACCTCCAATGATTCGGGCATGCCTTCTGTGGTTCGCCCCCAGGCACCGGCTTCAATGGCACCACCTCCAATGTTCAGCTTTCAGGGTCCACAACTTGAATTAGATATAACATATGTGACCCCGTGCTCTTTCACTCAACTTCCGCAGTATGATCTCTCAGTGGAGCAAGGAAAGGTTGTTAAAGATCCCGAGCAAGAGGGAATTGCTCGGACGATGAAGAGCCTGGAAAAAAGCCTGAAAAACATGCAAGGTCTGAGTGACCAAAAGAGTGTCTCATACTCCATGTCCATTTGCCAACTGGCTTTAAGATGCTAAAATTTGAAAAGTACGACGGGCATGGAGACCCGGTCGCTCATCTAAAACGATATTGTAACCAGTTGAGGGGCGTAGGTGGAAAAGAGGAGCTGCTAATGGCCTATTTTGGGGAAAGCCTCACTGGAATTGCTTTTGAGTGGTATACGGATCAAGAAATTACCCATTGACACGTGTGGGACGATATGGCCCAAGATTTTGTCCGCCAGTTCTAATATAATATGGATATCGCTCCCGACAGAAACTCCTTTTCCAATTTGAAAAAGAAAACCGCGGAAAGCTTCCGCGAATATGCCGTCAGATAGCGTGAGCAAGCTGCCAGGGTAAAGCCTCCAATGGACGAAAATGAAATAGTCGCGGTTTTTCTGCAGGCCCAAGAGGCCGATTACTTCCAGAACATGATGTCTGCTGTGGGTAAGCCATTTACTGAGGCTATCAAAATTGGGGAAATGGTTGAAAGCATTTTGAAAACAGGTCGAATCTTGAGCCATGCTGCTTTTAAGGCCACATCACGGTCTACTCAGAATGGTTCGGAGAATTTAATATACAGAAATAGGTTTGAAGAGGGAATCATGATGGTTTCAAGCTCGAGGGGGGACCGTAGGTCATTCAGCCAGTCATATGTGCCTCCTATGGTCCATCAACATTATTACCCCCTCCCAGATGCTGCTTATGCCATGGCACCGCCTCCCTATGCGGTGATGAGCATGCAATCTTACATGCAACCACAACATTATACACAAAATCGAGCTACACCTCCCAGAAATGCACATCCTTACCAAACTCCACATAATCTTCAACCAAATGATTCCCAAACAATCCTCGCCCAAGAGAGCATTTCAAAAAGAATCAGTTCACCCCTATTGGTGAATCATATTCAAGTTTGTTCCAAAAGCTAACCCGGCTAAATTTATTGCAGCCAGTGGCCCCGAACCGGCCAAACCCCGAGTCCCCCTCGCACCGAGCTAATTCTATATGTGAACACCACTCTGGAGCAGTGGGACATAGTACATAGGACTGTTGGACCCTCAAAAGGGCAGTTGAGGATTTGATTGTAGCTGAAATAATCATTTTTCGGGATGATGATGCTCCTGATATGATGAACAATATGTTGCCTGCCCACAACACCGAGCCAATAGTCAGAATGATTTGTGAAGTTGAGGAATTTGATCTGGCACTGAAGGCCATCACAGCCATTACCGAGGCAGAAGGAAAGCCATAAAATGGCCGCCACGCATGAAAGTTTCCCATTAGACGAGAGTCTCGGTAGCCAGTCTGGCTATCCTTTCTGCGTCCAGATAATCTTAGGGTGTGATCCAGATGTTTTACTTTATTGTCTTATTTTCCTATGTAAACCCTTTTATCTTCAAAAATTGAAAAAAGAAAAGAAAAATCAAAAATCAAAAAATCAAATGAAATTAATATTTCATTTTCCAAGAATGTCTTTTTTAATCTTGTCATTTTTCTCATTCTCTTTTTAGTTCTACTAAATGTAGATTTCAATAACATGACATGCTTGCGGACTTCATGGCCGGATCCTAAAACGCTGTCAGACCTCGAAATAATGAATCAAGAATTGGGTCGCAATGAAGATCAGCTTAAGGAAATAAAACAAAGAGTTGGAACAACTGAAGGAAAATTGGTTCTAGGATTGGAAAGGTCCATACATTGTAACAAGAGTACTGCCAAAAGAGTGCATTGTACTTGGGACACATCGAAAAAAATGTCCCTGAAATATCTGTCAATGCAAATGTAATCAAAAGGTACTATGTTGGATCCTCCATATAGTTCTAATATTCTCCAGTTGGGATGACGAAGGCTTTCATTCTCGCTACCCAAACACTATCAACCCTTTGCAAACCATTTGTGTCGGCTCCCATTCTTTGATTACCCTCTTTGGAACCTGAAATTGTTATTAAAAAATAAAATGAAAAAAAGAGAAGAAAGCCTACAGAGGCAAAATAAATTTCAAAAGGTTGAGTTCCACCGACCAATCATCATGACAAAGTCTGGAAAAGCCGGAGTTTTCTCCAGAGACAGAAATGCAATCGGTGTTCAGGAAGCAACTAGTTGCAGTTGAAAGGGCCGAAATCAAGTGATCAAAACAGTCAAGGACACAAAACCAACCACCGTTTAAAACTAACAATTTTTCTTTCTTTGAAAAATTTAAACAGGTGCAATCCAAGCAACCGTGCAAGAAGCAGGTGCAACCAAAAAGGAAAAGGAATGTGCATGTGCTGAAAGAGCTTTGCAGCAAAGAATCAATCCAAAAAGGGAAGTTTCCTCCAAGTTCTTTCCCGCATTTTATTAAAAAAAAAAGAGAAATAAGAAGAAAAAATCCAAACAAAAAAGTTAGTTTAGAATCCCCAATATCAATCTTTTACTTTTGTTTGCCAACATTAGGGCTCCAATCCCTGAGTTGAGCTTTTTAGACATAGGGCCTCCATTCCCTAGTCGCCTTTTGCCAACATCCAATCCTTGAGTTGAGTCTTTTAGACATAGAGCCTCCATTCCCCAGTCGCCTTTTGCCAACATTAGGGCTCCAATCCCTAAGTTGAGCCTTTTAGACATAGGGCCTCCATTCCCTAGTCGCCTTTTGCCAACAGTAGGGCTCCAATCTCTGAGTTGAGCCTTTTAGACATAGGGCCTCAATTCCCTAGTTGCCTTTGCCAACATTAGGGCTCCAATCCCTGAGTTGAGCTTTTTAGACATAGGGCCTCCATTCCCTAGTCGCCTTTTGCCAACATTAGGGCTCTAATCCCTGAATTGAGCCCTTTAGACATAGGGCCTCCATTGCCTAGTCACCTTTTGCCAACAGTAGGGCTCCAATCACTGAGTTGAGACTTTTAGACATAGGGCCTCCATTCCCTAGTCGCCTTTTGCCAATATTAGGGCTCCAATCCCTGAGTTGAGCTTTTTAGACATAGGGCCTCCATCCCTAGTCGCCTTTGGCCAACATTAGGGCTCTAATCCCTGAGTTGAGCCTTTTAGACATAGGGCCTCCATTCCCTAGTCGCCTTTTGCCAATATTAGGGCTCCAATCCCTGAGTTGTGCCTTTTAGACGTAGGGCCTCCATTCCCTAGTCGCCTTTTGCCAAAATTAGGGCTCCAATCTGTGAGTTGAGCCTTTTAGACATAGGGCCTCCATTCTCTAGTCGCCTTTTGCCAACGTTAGGGCTCCAATCCCTGAGTTGTGCCATTTTAGACATAGGGCCTCCATTCCCTAGTCGCTTTTTTGCCAACATTAGGGCTCCAATCCCTGAGTTGCGCCTTTTAGACATAGGGCATCCATTCCCTAGTCACCTTTTGCCAACATTAGGGCTCCAATCCCTGAGTTGTGCCTTTTAGACATAGGTCCTCCATCCCCTAGTCGTATTTTTCCAGCATTAGGGCTCCAATCCTTGAGTTGCGCCTTTTTAGACATAGGGCCGCCATTCCCTAGTCACCTTTTGCCAACATTAGGGATCCAATCCCTGAGTTGTGCCTTTTAGACATAGGGCCTCCATTCCCTAGTCACCTTTTTCCAATATTAGGACTACAATCCCTGAGTTGTGCCTTTTAGACATAGGGCCTCCATTCCCTAGTCGCCTTTTGCCAACATTAGGGCTCCAATCCCTGAGTTGTGCCTTTTTAGACATAAGGTCTCCATTCCCTAGTCGCCTTTTTCGCCAACATTAGGGCTCCAATCCCTGAGTTGACATTTTAGATAAAGGGCTCCACTCCCTAATCTTTTCCATCCTAGATATACACAATTCTTGTTTTATTCAAAAAAAAAAAGGAATAAGTTCAGAGTTTTGTCACAAATAACTCACGAAATTTTCCTAGTGAAAACTGGGGCAGAAAAATTTTGTTCGTTTGTTTGTTTTGGTGTCTGAGCAAGTTCTACCTCGAGGCACAAGATTTGAGATGACCAAAAGATGAGTCTCAATCCAAAATAAAGAAAAGAACAAAAAGAAGTGAATCCAAAATGCCGAAGCGGACAAATATGCGGACTATTCAAAATCTGATTGAAGTCACAAGCTTCGCATGTCCCGCTTTGATCCAAATGCTGAAGAAAGAACGAGCACCTGCAGCTTGCGAGCATCAAGATTCATATCGGGGTCCACAGCAACATCAGCTAAGACTCAAGATCAGGCTTCAAGAGATTTATAGATAGGAATCTTGTAACTCGTAATTGATAGGCATAGCTAACTTAGCTCTTGATTTTCCTTTTCGGTGTAATAAGGAGGTCAGCAAGCAGTAGCAGCAGCAACAACAGAAAAATCACAGCTCCCGGTAGCCCCAGGTACCAAAACTTCCAGAATTACACTGACCAGATTCCTTTGTAGCCAATGATATGTAAGCAACCTCTGAAGCAAGGTTCAGTCAGACATTTTTCAAAAATGCTTCCCATGGAGTGCCAAGAGGGCAAAAATTCCTCATAATTGCTCATTTATCTTTGTCTGAAAACTCTTCGTGTCTCCGAGCAAAGAGGGGCAGCTGTGAACACGTGATTTTTGCCTCGCATGATTTACTCCTACAGGACTCTCAAAATTAGGATCTTTCTTTTAATTACTCGATTTTTAGGATTTAATTGCATAATTTTCATGTTTGTTTGCATTTTTGTGTGCATTTTTTATATATATAATTCATGAAAAATACCAAAAATACGTATTGCATTTAGGATTTAATTTTACATATTTTAGATTAATTAGTAATTAGGGTTTTACAAAAATACAAAAATTAATTTATTTTGCTTTGTTTAATTTTTAGCTTTGAATTTTGTTAGTTTTCCTTTAATTTGTATTTAATTAATTGTGTTAATTAGTAATTAGAGTTTAATACAATGCGTATGGTTAATTTATTTTTTTAAGAGTTAGTTTAGGTTCTTATTTTTGTTAATTTGAAGAGGAAAAGAAAAGAAAATAAAAAAGGGAGGGGCAATTGAAGAATTCAGATGTCTCGGCCAAATCGCCAATTTTCCCCAAGCCCAAACTAAATCCCTACCTCCCAGCCCAAACCAAACACCCGTCAACCCAGCCTATACCCGCCTAAATGGACCAAACAAGCCCAAACCAATATCACCCCTTAACCCGGTCCGATCTCCCTAGAGACCAAAACGACCCCGTTTAGCTAGTAGACGATCCCAACCGTCGAGGTAACTTGATCTAATGGTCTGAAAGCTAGGGTGTCATCCATATTTAACTGTCCTAAACACCCCAACCCCTTATCTATCATCTCTCTCAAACCCTAGAGACAGTCTCCCCCACCGTCTCCTTCGTCTACTGCCGCCGGAAATTGCTTACGGCAGCGGCGAGTCCTCAAACCACCCCAAAAATTTACCAGAGCTTCATCTCCGCCCCCTCATACCAATATCACCATCCATTCCCCCTGAATCTCACTGAAAACTGGCAAAACACCCAAACCCTAGAGCGCCGCCATGATTCTCCACCGGTGCCACCAGCAACCACCACCAAAATAACACCATGTGACCTCCTCACTCCCCTCTTCCCAAATCCGTAGTCCTTTTCCCTCAAATCACTCCCAAATCCTTCGAATTTTAGATCGAAGGATTGAACTCATATTTCAAAAATTTCGGGCTCCAATTTTGTTTAAAGATTTAGGTTTATTGTGATGTTATTCATGTGTTGTTTTCAAGAACACATGATTATTGTCATAGTCAACCAAAAATCCACGGAAATTGAAGATTCAGGTTCTTGTCTCCAGGTGTTTGAGGCCGTGTAGGTATTTCTTTTTCATTTATTCTTGGATTAGTTTATTTTCTTTCCTTTCTCTGTTGTTTTGTTTTTTCCAGTGTTAATTGTTCCTTTCTTTGCTTTTGAAATTCTTATTTTTCTAAATTTCATATTGCTAATTACATACACGTTAGTTTTTTTAAAGTAGTTTTCTTTTCTTTAAGTAATTAAGAATTTCTTAATAATTTGGTTCAAATTTCGTTAAGTGCATCAGTTGGGAATTAGTAAAGTTGCTGCCCAAATTGCTTCTATTTTGTTTGTCTCATTTTAATTCAGAAATAGGTTTAGTTATGTTATTGGGCTTGGGGTGTTTACTTTTGGATCCTGTTTGGGCTTGGTTGTTTAAGGGTTTCTGATTCAAGGTCAATATGGCACAAAGCCCTGCGAGTATAATGGTAAAAACTTGGCATTTAGAGGGGTATTTGGGGTAGTTCAATTCGAAGAATCTTTCCCTAACCACCTAAGAAACCCCTAGAAGCTTCTAGCAAGGACTTGTAATCAAATTTCACATGTAAACTTGGAAAACAAGTCATAAATTCAGGGACCTAAGGGGTAAAATAAAACCGTGAGGTTTCCCTAATTGCTTGCCTATAAAGGCATTACTTCCTTGCCTTAGAAGTTAGACTTAGAGATCAGATTTAGAGATCCCAAAAAGCTGAAAATAGAGCTAAGATTTCTAAGAGCAAAAATCCTGCATATTTGAGAGACTTAAGAGCTAAAAACAATCATGAAAACCCTGAAATAGCTAAATAGTCCTAAGAGTCCTTGATTTCCAGTCCCTCCTTTGATAAAATTAGTCAAATTCTCTAATTTTTTCTAGTCCTTTCTCCTCAGCTTAAAACCTTTTTATCCTGCAATCTTAGTCTAGAAAATGGTTTGATTTTGGGATTTTTGGAAAAGCCGGTGTGAATTTCTGTTAAAATTACTATTCTATTGGTTTGTTCGAAGTTGGTATTTGGTGAATACCTATTGTTGCTGTTGGACTGTTGACCGCTGTCTCACTTCTACTTCTTTTGTTTTGTTCAATTTTCAGGTATATCTTGGAATTTATGGATATTACTTGAATGTAACCTGGAGCATGACAATGGAATATGAGATTGTTTATTTGCCCTGAATCCTCTAGTCTCATGTATTGATTTCTGCACATTAGATTTTGTCTAAGCTATATGGCCTCATAATGGCACATTGGTTGGTGATAGGTCTATTCTAGAAAGCTGTAGTCAATATGTATTCTATAAGGATTCCCCTGATTTACTGTCATTTCTATAGTTGAGTATTTTGTTTTTTAACAAGGAAACATGCATTATAAGTGCTTGAATTTGGTATGCTACGCCTGTGAATACTAAGGAGGCTAAAGCGAGCCTCAGAATTTCCATTTCTGATGCTTGCTAGGCAAATCCTTTGTGAAATTTGGTAATTAAAAGTGATAGATTATAGTGCCTTGTGACATGTTTATCAAGTGTTTAGTTTAGCATAGTTCTGATCCTCAATATTTTTGCTAAAGTTACTGATTTGGATTTAAAGAGGAAGCATGCTCTTACATTTCCATTTCGAAAGTATTTTTCGTTAGGCATAAATTTGAAATGAATACATGTGGTTTGCATTGCTTTAAACTCAGTATTGAATTGCAAATAGTTGTCTATGAATTGTCCTCATCTATCATATGTTATGTTAGCTTTGTTTAAAAGAAATGAAAATCTGCATTCACTCATGATTGCTAGTATTTAAGCCAAAATTTACTCAGCTTTAGTGAGGATAGCCCTTGATTTTAATTTCTAATGATGAAGTATTGGACCTGGGCCTCAATGCTGGCCCATTTCTTGCATTCGTACTTTTGTGTGAGTAATAATGTTAACCTTGCATTGCTCGTGTGGGCTCACCTTTGGGCCCAAACGTCTCAAATAGAATCTGAACCGCCTTATTTCATTGGGCTGTTGGTTATTTCGCTGAATTGAATTTTCCCTCTCTTAAATAATTCCTCATATCATATAATTTTAGTTAGTATAAAATCTGCGATTGCATTTAGTATTAGATGACCAATTTCTATTAGATAATTGAGGTGAAGCAACCTCCACTTCCAACCAAGAGGTTGTGAGTTCTAATCTCCCCAAGAGCAAGGTAGGAAGTTCTTAGAGGGAAGGATGCCGAGGGTCTATTTGGAAACAGTCCCTCTACCCCAGGGTAGGGGTAAGGTCTGCGTACACACTGCCATCCCCAGACCCCACTAAGTGGAATTATAATGGGTTGTTGTTGTTGTTGAGGTGAACTATACTAGATAATACATAGTTTTGGCCCTCCGGGATTTAGCTTGAACATCATTTAAAATCAAGTTGAGGTGTGCCGCGCCAAATAAAATGACAAATGCGTGGCCCTCGTGTAATTATGTCTTTAAAATACTTAGAACTCGGGACGAGCCATTTTGCGAATTTTTATGCCCCCCCTCCCGCAAAGTTAACAACGCGTTAGTTGCTTTAGGCACGTTATTTAATAATATTATCTTCCTAAACTCGGGTGTGAATTTCATGTGACCCAAATCCAAATCCTAAAATGTTGAACAAAACGTGTTCCAGATTGCGGGTGCATTTTATGTGACGTGATCCAAAGGCACGTTTTAGACGGCGTTCAATTTTCCTTAAAATTAATTAAAAGCGGTAAATAATTTTAAAGTTGCACTATAGGTTTAAACATGTATTAAAATTATATAATAGGCTAATTGTAATAGTTTAAGTGACTATGCTAGAACCACAGAATCCGGGGGTGTCTAACACCTTCCCCCGGGTTAATAGAATTCCTTAGTCAGAATTTCTGGTTCGCAGATTTCACTTGGAAAGTCGAAATCTTCCTCGATTTGGGATTTAAAATAAACCAGTGACTTGGATACCAGAAACAAACCTATCCCAAGTGGCGACTCTGAATAAATTGAATAAATAATCCTATTTTATCGTCATTCCGGGGGGTGGTGTGTAAAAAATGAGGCGTGACAGTGTTATGTAGAGACGCTTATGTAAATTGCCTCATTTTATCGTCATAAAATAAGAAATCCTGATATTTTTAAATATATGTTTTGGGTTAATTATTTTTATTTTCAGTTGTGTGCATACGAGAATAAATTTATGTGTGAGGAACTTGAAACCAAATGTCCATCCTTCGAGTTAATGTTGAAGGTGATTGTTATTATGGATGAAATAATGGTCAAAGAGTTTGGGGATGAAATTTTCAAATATTGATAGCTTAGTTTAATATGATGTTTGTTTTGCTCAAAAGTTATCGTGTGCTTTATGAGTGCAAAACAATACAAATAAATTACGGGAAAATCATAGCAAATCGTAATAATCCACTAGACCAAGCGAAGAACATGAAAATAAGTGCTCAAAATTAAGAGGAGAAACTTTGAAAGTCTTTATTGATAGTGTGGAGTTGGTCTGCCTCTCCATGGAGAGGTTCAGAGCCTTACAATGGTGTTCATTTTCCCATAATATGGGTATTGTTGTGTGTTTTCTCCCTTTCGGGAATAGTGGCCAAGAAGCCCCCCCCCCCTTTTCTAGGGCTTCCACTCTTAGTATTTATAAATGTGAGCTTCGTGAGCTGGCAATAAATGGCCGTGGCCACGTTGAGGTTCCGTCCCCATGGGGGAATGAATGGGACGTGCCCTCGTAGATTAAATCGGACAAGAGTCGTATCCTGTTATGAATAAGTGGTCATACCACTTATTAATTATGGATTAACTCAAGACGAGATTAACTCCATTAATTATTGTGAGATCGGATTCTGACCCATACAATGTTGAATACGGTTGAATACTTGAGGCGGTTGAATACTTGAGGCGGTGACTATCGATGTAGGAGTTTTGTTCTAAAAAGAAATATTTTAAGGATAAAATAATAAAAATATTGGTCAAACTTAAAGTGACTATAAGTTAAAAATTCATAAGCTTGAGAGGGGGGAGGGGGACCAGCTTATGGCTTTTGGCTTATGTCACGACCCGGATTCTTCACAATCGGGACCGTGATGGCGCCTAACTTTTCAGATGCTAGGCAAGCGGACAGTTAAAGATTTAATATGCTAAACCTTAACCAATTCAGTAAATAACAGCAATTAAACTAAAACAGATTAAAGGAGTGCAGAGTTTCATAATAACCCAAGTACTTATACACAACTACTCAGAATCTGGTATCACAATTCACGAACTTCTAAGAGTCACTACAAATACTGGCTGAAAGAAAGTACAACTGTTTTCAAATTAAAAGAAACAGAAAACTTGAATAACTGGAAGGGGACTCCAGGATCTGCAAACGCCGACAGATCTACCTTGGGTCTCATGTAGGATTCAAGGCAACAGCTCAACACGGTCCAGTACCGAAATCTACACAAAAAGTGCAGAGTGTAAATCAACCCCATGTACCGGTAATTGCCAAGCCTAACCTCGGCGAAGCAGTGACGAGGCTAGGACAAGGCACATACATAAACATGTGCAGTTAAACAATATGCTAACACAATTAACAACTAATAGAAGCTTAGGAGAAACTAATGGGAGGGAAAGCATGCTGAGGGGGTTGCAAGATAAAGAATCACAATAATAGAGGAATTTCAACAGCTAGTACACCTTGAATCGGTAATAACAAGTAAACACAGCAAACGAAAAATGCACGGCATCACCCTTCGTGCTTTTACTTTTACCTCACCAGATAATCAATAATTGAAACATACACGACATCAACCTTTGTGCTTTATCACTCAACCTCACCATATAAATAATAGAAACGTGCACGACATCACCCTTCGTGCTTTATCACTCAACCTCGCGATATAAATAATAGAAACGTGCACGACATCACCCTTCGTGCTTTATCACTCTATCTCACCAAAACAAGAGACAACAACAACAGGGAGATGGAAATGACAACAAACAAGTCTTACTTCAACATTTATTTCCACAATACCAATCTCAACTTTGAGTAAATGCTCAATCAATACCAAATTCAATAAAACATGGTAAGAGATTGCTCAACACCTCGAATAGCTAGTCTAAACACGAACAATATGATCAAAAATACAACTTTTACAAGAATAAGGCTCACTCACGTGCTATGACTCAGCGACAACGTATAGGTACTCATCACCTCACCTATACGTTGTACTCAACATCCAAATACGTAACAGGTAAGCAAATAACACCTAATCCATCAATCTAAGGTTAGCCACGATACTTACCTCACTCCATTAGCCAAACACAAAGCTCAATCACTACTTTTCCCTTCACACAAGCCTCCAGACCAATAGAATCTAGCAAATTACCAACCAAACAATTCAATTTAAGCCTTAGGAACTACCCACGATTGCAAGAAATTCAATTTAGGTCATTTTTGAAAAATTCAACACCCAGGCCCACTTGGTCCAGACCCGAAATTCGGACCAAAACCCGATTACCCATTCATCTTCGAGCCCGGATATACAATTGGTTTGGAATCCGATCTCAATTTGAGGTCTAAATCCCCAAATTTCAAAATCCCTAGTTTCTACCCAAAAATCTTCAATTCCACCATGAAAATCTTAGATTCTAGGTTGAAATATTGTAAAATGAAGTGAAAGATTGAAAGAAACGAGTTAAAAATCACTTACCTATGATTTTTGGAAGAAGTGGTCTTTGGAAAATTGCCTAGAGGGCTTCTTGTTTTGAAATTTTGAAGAATGATTGAAAAATCCCGTCTAAGTCCCTTTTACACAACTGCACATGTCACATTTGTGACATGAGCTTCACAATTGTGAAGCTTGCAAATGCGAGAAAGTCATCACAAATGCTAACCTTTCGTATTTCTGCTTATGTCGCAAATGCGAACATATTGTTCGCAAATGCGAACATATTGTTCGCAAATGCGAAGCTGGGATCACAATTGCGACCGCCTTCATCACAAATGCGAAGAACCCCTTCCCCAGACTAACTTCGCAAATGCGAAGGATTGTTCGCATTTGCGAACATAGGCTGGCCCAGCTTCTCTTCGTATTTTGCGATGAGAAGCTCGCAAATGTGACTTGAACAGTAGTCACAATTACGAAGCTTGACCTCGCATTTGCGAGGTCTGAGGCCTGCGACATAGCTGAAGAACATCAACAATTTTTATAAGTTTCAAATCACTCTGTAGCCTATCCGAAACTCACCCAAGCCCTCGGGGCTTCAAACCAAACATGCATACAAGTCTTAAAATATCATACGAACTTGATCGTGTTGTCAAATTGCCAAAATAACATCTAGAACTACGGATTTAGCACCAAAACACATGAAATTCCTATTTTCACAACCGGACGTCTGAATCACGTCAAATCAGTTCCGTTTCTCACCAAATTTCATAAATAAGGTATAAATATTATTTTGGACTTGTACCGGGCTCCAAAACCAAAATATGGGCACAATACCAACAAGATCAAGCATTAACCAAATTCCTAATACCATTTGATTTTGAGTCTTACAATTTTCATTAAAAAATCATTTCTCGGGCTAGTGACCTCGAAATTCGATTCCAAGCATATGCCCAGGTCCTATATTTCGATACGGAACCACCGGGACTATCATAACATGAGTACATGTTTGTTTGCTCAAAATGTTGACCAAGTCAACTAAATTAACCTTTAAAGGCAAACATTATTGTTTTTATCAATTTTTCACATAAAAGCTTTCTGGAAACGCGTCCTGACTGCCCATGCAAATTGAGGAGAAATAGAATGAGGTTTTAAAGGCCTTAGAACACCAAATTGAGTTCTAAAACACAAGATGACCTTTTGGTTCATCATATTCTCCACCTCTAAACTAACCGTTCGTCCTCGAACGGACATAGAAAAGTACTCGAGCTGGTGAAAAGGTAGGGATATCTGCTCCGCATATCAGACTCGGACTCCCAGGTAGATACCTCAATAGGTTGATGTCACGACCCAAAATCCACTAAGGGTCGTGGTGGCGCCGGACACCGCTGTCAGGCCAGCCAATTAGATTACCGATTTAAAAATCCTTTT